>VMDR010008279.1:0-37213 GCA_007922815.1 Macrotus californicus | reverse complement strand
CATCTGTCCATTAGGCAAAGCTTGTGAACTGTGTACTTCAAAAATATATATATTCTTATCAGTTGTCTGCTTTACCAATCAATTATTGAGTGAGGAGAGCTAAAATGTCTTATAGTGACAAAATATTTATGTTTCCCTATGTACTTAATGAAATATTTTGTGCATTTGGGTGTTATGTTTTTAAGTACACACAGATTCAACGTTGTTATATTTTCCCATGAATTTCTACTGTTAGCAACATATAAATAATCCTTTTTGCTCATTATTATGCTGTTTGCTTGTCTATTTTATCAATAGGACTACATTAGCTTTCTTTGGTAGTATTTTTCAGGTCTTTTTCTATCTCTTTATTTACATCTCTTTTTTATTATTTTGATGTGTTTATTATGAACAACATTTCAATGGCTTGTTAAAAATCCCATAAAACAGAGGTAGCTTCTACTTCCACCCCTAAAGAACAAAAAACTCAAAAACTGGAAAAATACATGAGACAACCGTTCCAGACATTGCACAAGGGGTAGTCCTAGCATGTGATCACAGAGAAAAGGGAATCACAAGGTAAGCCCTGCTTCATCTTGACTCTGTGCCTGAGAAAACTTTCTAACCAGGGCATGAGGAAGTGGAGTGTAAACAGGAGGAATACTCTGGCCCCACTGAACCGAAGAAGCAGAGATGGGAGGTGTGGGCTGTGGAAGAGGCTGGAATCAGAATAAACAAGTGGGAAAGGTGCTGCTTCTAAGGAGAACTCTAGTCGTCTGTATGGGGAGTTCCCCAGATCCTTGGTCTGGGTCTGGGTCTGTGTCTGGGCCTTGCACGTGCCAGGCGAGGCTGGAGAGACTAAGCAGTGAAGGACTGCTACGCAGTCACGATCGGAAGGGATACTAGAGGTCAAGCCTCAGTTCAGGAGGTTGGAATGACACTTTATGATGCATTGTCTAGGGCAGCCAGATGTACTCTGGTGTGGCAGATGGTCACACTGTCCCTTCTCTTTGTCTTATTGTTACCTTGACCTTTATCTTTGTTTTTTTTTTTATTTTTTTCCTGAACTTCTTTCACTATCCTGTCAAAATAGTCTCTGGGACTATTATCCAAATAAAACATAAAAATATTGCATTTGCCTATTTTTAATGGTATGATGAAAAATGTAAAATTAGTTTGAGGATAGATGTAAGACCTAAATATCCCTACCTAGTTATTTAACTCTGAATTATTTAATTAGATGAACTCATATTCAATGTACACTATTGTCAACTTCAAAAAAATTATTATTCAGAGACAGATATGGTCAATTCCCAGTTCTGGACTGAAGGCAAAGAACAGTTCTCAAGAATTAACAGAAGGGGAGGCACCCACCCCCACCTTCCTTCCATACCCGTTCAAGGGCAGCCCCTTTCCTCAGCCCCAATAGGCTCATCCATGGTGAGAGTGGAGTGGAGCTCCCGAGTTCCCTACAATTCCCTGTATATCTGTATAAATAACTAACATTTTAACGGAGCCCTGTTCCTGAATGTGTTATCGCTGAGTCCTCTCTTGAACCTCTACTCTCCTTCTATTTCGCTCTCTTTGTTTGGGTTTTACCCTATGCCCTCAGGCCCTCTTTCAGATTACCAATGATAAGCCTCATCCCTTCTGCCCTGGACTTGCATATGAAACTTGTCTTAATAAAGACACGAAAAAAAAAAAGACTTAATAGAGTAGGTAGCCATCTATGAGGTGTGGTTGACTGGCCTGCTGTAGACCCTAAACTTATGCTTTGATTTGGTCTTGATGTTGTTAGACATCATGCCCTTTGTGTCTTTGGAAGTATTTCATGAAATACCTTTGGAAGGGGTGGTGTTTAAGTGGGATTAGATCATTACACTGAAATAATATTATTTCAATGGTTCTTTTAGCATCCAAAAGGCCTCCATTTACAGTTGCTTATTTAATTTTACAATATCAGATACATTAAGTGATGCCAAGTAGATCTTTGTGCATTATCACTCATGTTTTATAAATGAAAACACAGTGACTCAGAGACACCAAGTGACTTTTTAGCTTGTAAGTGCAGAGCTGAAATGCAGAGCCAGGTCACATGGTTCCAGGGGCCTTATTCTTTCCACTATGCTTCACCGCTTCCTGGTAACAGTCATGATGCAAGGCCTTCTGTGAGCTTTTCTGTTTCTATAGGCATGGTGTGTAGAAGAGATAGGACATCTGACAGCCAGTCACCTCCTGAGAGATTCCTCTTCAGCATTACCTGAGTGTGGAACAGAGAGTGATAGATATTCCTAAAGTCACGTTTTGCCATAGAATCTCATTTTGCCCTTCCTAGAGAATGAGTTTTCACAGTGAGCTCTAACCACACTCTCTCCCTTCCTTCCATCCTTAGGGTTTCTTCCCACTCCTTTCCTCACTATTCCAGGACCCTCTCTGCTCTCCTTTTACTCATCAGCCATTCACACCAGAACTGCACTGGCCTAGAATATGGGAGCTACTAGCCTCACATAGCTATTTAAATTCAAATTCGTTAAAATTAAATAAAAATAAAAATTGGGTGGCTCAGTTTTTCTAGCCCCAATTCAAGTGCTCGAAAGCCACATGTGGCTAGTGGGCTACCAGAGCAGATGTCACACTGTACGCAGAACATTTTCATCATCACAGAAAGTTCCATTTATTAAACAAGGCTGCACTGAAGTGTGACTAATGGCCGCTCAAAATATTTTTCCTTCAGGGACATCTATATTTAACTGAATTCTTTGACCAAATGAATCCAACTCTGGTACTAGCCTTTGTTGAAAAGGGAGAGCTATAAGCATGCCTCTGGGCTGCCCCAGGAAGCACAGCCCCGAGCCAGTGGTTCTCAGACCTAATTACACACTGGAATCACCTGGAAACTTAAATATTAATGCAGCGGTGGGTGGAGTGGAACAGGGCACTGTAGTTTCAATGGTGATTCTAGTAGTCATCTGGCATTGAGAAGCGCAGACTTAACCGGTTGCTTGGCATGGTCTGGTCTGTGATCTTGCTGATTTTGTCCATTCCTCCACTCAAGCATAATCGTTGATGGAAAGACCAAGGTCTCGTTTGACTCCAAATCCCCAGTGCCTACTCTCAGTGGACCATTGACACATGCTCACTTTATATGCCTACATTTCTTAAAGGACTAGTACTTACGGCCACCATCTGGCTTCATCTATAAACTCCATCGATGATGGCTCTTCAAGATACAGAAATAGCGGTAAGTAGTGGTAAGAATTATTTAAAATTCCCATTCTTTTCATAAAGAATGAGGCCCCTGTTTATATTGTAGAAAAACCATGTAAATCTTCCAACTATACTAATGTGTGGGAACTACTCATAATGGGGAAATACCAAAAAAATCTTGCTAATAATTTAATCCAGGAGAGAGACAGAGACCTCTATGCTAGAACTCAGGCCATCTCTACCCCTTTGCTGGCTTTTTCTAATAATTAGAATTTCCTTTGGAAATCATTTCTTCTAGATAGCTTCCCTCCCTCCAGTCTACTATTCTTAGAACATGCCTATTTGTTGTAATTTCTTGCTAGCTTTTGAGTTCTTTGTAATGTTTTCCACCATCAAAGATGCCTGTTGTGGTTTATTTTTAATTGACTTATTGCCTATTCCCACTGGGCAACTTCTATGATGGAATTCATAGCTACTCAATTACTCTTTTTCACGTGTATTATATTTGTAAGCCTCCTGGGGAATGGTGGACAGAAGACACATGGATTTGGCATGGTCTCTAATTTTCCCTCTTCTACAGGAATCTGTCAGCCTGAGCCTTGGGCAACCTTACCGCCTCCCCCTCTCAGGTTGTGCTGCAGCCTCATGCATCAGGAATTTGAGTAAAAGTAAAACTGGAAAATTCTCCTTTACAATCAACACCATTCTCAGTTCATTTCGATCTTATTTCCCCTGCAGCTCTGAAGTGGCCCAGATGCGTGGGGAAAGCAAATTGAGCTGGGGCTCTTTTAAGACCTGAATAGATTAGATATTTTTGTGTGTGGATTTTGTGTGCCTTAAAAAAACAAAACAAAAAAAAAACCAAAATAAACTTTCATCCTATTGAGGAAACTCTTGCAGACTTTCAAGCTGAATAATAAAATTATGCAGCTTCTTTTCAAACTAAGAAAACTTGTGACAACATAGATGGACCTTGAGGGTATTACTAAGTGGAATAAGTCAGACAGAGAAACACAAGTAACGTATGATTTCACTTATATGTGAAATCTAAAAAAAAAAAAAATGATACCCCTCAAAACGTCAAAGCCCAAATACTCAAACTCATAAACACAGAGAACAGATTGGCAGTTGCCAGAGGTAGAGGGGAGCAAGCAGGCAATAAGTAAAGGTGTTTAAAAAGTACAAACTTCCAGTGATAAGATGACTACATCATGGGAAGATGATGCGCAGCATGGTGACTATTGCATGTTTGAAATTTGCTAAGAGACAGAATCTTAAAAGTTCTCATGGCAAGTAAGAGAAGAAGGACAAAATTGGTGAGTGACAGATGTAGGTACTCAGAGTCATTCTGGAGCACAAATGTCCACAAACGTGTTTAGAACTCTTCAAGGGCTGCCTTTCTCCTCACTGCCCCCTCCCTTTTTCTGCTGTTTTATTTGTTTTCTTCAAAATTGAGGGAGAAATTTTGTTATTTATCTGATATGTCAGAAGCAAACATTGATAAAAATTGTGGCTTTTTTAAAAAGCCGGATAAAATACTGACTGGGAATAGGGAGCTAACAGGTGAAAAGGAAGTTAGCGGAGTAATAGCGATAACAAAAATGTCAATAATAATAGTATCCGCTTTCTCTACATCTTCAGAATCTCGAGTCCTTACCTGATCTTCATGTAACTACCTAGAGAGGCCTGGCGAGAAAGAATAGGACTCTAGTCACTTTCTCTTCACCCAAATAACAGGAAGGAAAGAGGAAAGGAAAGGAGAAATATACTAGGTAATTCATAACAAATGAATTGATCTTCTCCAGGGTAGACGTATTTCAAGGCCCCACATCCTAGAAATTTTAAAATAAAGAAACTTTCTTCATTATTAATGGAAAATTACAGCTACTTGAGGGACTGAAAAATTTGAAATGTATCATTTGGGAGAACTTTAATGAGTAGGAATGTCTTACTCATTCTTCCATGATCTCATTATTAATAGCTGTAATTCAAGAGCACCATAAAGGTTCAAAGAACTCCTATCCACTGGGAATTAAGGTCCTTTTTTTCTTGTACCTTGAAGAGGGTAATTAAGAACCCAAAGGACATGGAGTAAAAGATACAGAACATTATTTCAAGTTTTTAATTTTTAACTAATCCACCAACCTAGCATTCGTAACCTGTTTCCTTTTCTTCTGTTACCATTAGTAATTCTGAGCTCCTTGGAGAATATCTCAGGGCCTTTTAGAAAGGAGAATGGAGTTAATAAGGATTGTTGTTTGAATATCGTTTTTCTGGACAACGCAGTGGTCCAAAGTCTGGCCCATTCTGTGCAACTGCTGAGGACCTGGGTAGAAAGAAACAACTGCATCCTTGAGTTTAAAGGCATGATAAATAAATTCTCTTTACACTGATGGCAAGCCATAAAACTTTCCTCAGACAGAATGTAAAATTAAACAAGACTTGACTCAACCAGTTCTACAGGCCAGGTAACGTGTAGCCGAGGGAGGATAATAACAGAGCTCCTTGTGCAAGATGGAAAACGTCAGCTCGTTCCATGGCCAGGGTTTATATTATCCAACCCTCAGGTATGCAGTTTAGTTCAATAAATTTACTGAAAGCCAGTGATGTGTCAGTGACAGGCGCTGATGCAATGAATAAGGCATGGTTTCTTCTTGCGAGGAGTGTCACCTGATGAGCTGAATCATGAACTCTGTCAGCATGATCGGCAGTGCAGCCCAGAGCTTCGGAAGACAAAGAGATTCAGTTACTTATCTGCCCAGCTGTCTGTCTTATTCCTCTCTTTAGGTTATTGGTTGGTGGGGTTATTGAATGTTTTTTTCTAGGTATGTGAGTTCGTTGATTGCCACTTTGCTTTTAGGCAGTTTTGCTTCCCACGAAACTCATCCTTAAGATTTTATCTTTGGGGTTTTTTTTCATATCTTATTACACTGGTAATTTTCTTCTCTCTTTCTCTCTGTGCCTGTCATGTTTGCTTTCTCTCTCTCTCTCTCTCTCTCTCTCTTCCTTCTATTCGTTTTGGATGTCTTTTGAGCATTCAGTTTTTACATTTATTTTCAGAATTTGCGTGCTTACCTATGTGTTCAGAGTACCCACACAACTTTGCCTATGGAATAAAACACAAACTCTTAACCTCAGAGATTAATATCATCCCTAAGTTTTCTGCAAGTAATCTCCACAACATTTCTCTCCCCACGTTGCTGACGCTCGGCTCCCACTGGCTGTGTACTGCTCTGTGCCTTCTCGTCTTCATATCTGTGTTCTTGACCTTTCCCCACTGCTCCAGGGTTCTGAAGCCTACCTTGCCTTCAATGTCTAGCTCATCCCAGAGCCTCATGAAATATTTTATACCTACAATCATAATAATAATAATTACAACAACAACAGTAATAACAAACGTTCACACCTGCGCTGCCTCGGTCAGACACCTGACTAATCACTCTGCATATACTATCTTATGTCATCTCTATGACAGCCTTCTGAGACTGAGGAAACAGGGCTTTAAAAATTTGCTCAAATTCACAAACAAACAAATGCAGAAGTAAAGATGAATTTCAGGTTTCCTCCAAGGTTTATGTCCCCAGCCTAAGGAACAAATATCTAAAAGAAACTGAAGGAGGAGAGGCTTCAGGCAGTGAGGCAAGTTTACAGAAATAATCTAGGTGGGAAAGATGGGGTGAATTACTGGGAAATGAGAAGAGAGGAAAATGATAGGAATATGGCAATGACAGAATGGAGAGCACTTGACATTTTATTCAATCTGAGGACAAAGACAGAAGTCAAGACAAAGCCAGTGTGACAAGTCTCGGTGATTAAGGAAAGTGGATGTTCTGTCCAGAGTTCTGGCCTGTGTCATTGGAATCAAAGCCGAACAGGGAAAAAAATTGTTTGGGGTTCATACCCGAAATGGAGGCTGTTGTAAGTTTTTCTCCGAGTAACTGAAATCTGTCACGGCAGCTCTTCTGCCTGGAAGGCCAAGACCTGAGCCTGTTCTCCTTGTGCGAGGGCAGCAGAGGGCAGGCACCACAAACACTGTGCAGAGAAATCAAAGGAAAGCAATGTGCTGCTTTGAATGTCAAAAAGAGGTTTTTGAAGTCTGTGATGAGATGACAGTTTGTAAAAAAAAAGAAAAAAAAAAGACTGATGCTTAGCAGGGGTCTTGCATGATGGGAGTTAAAGGGTTTTCTTGGAATTTCTAAATCCGGGCTTGAAATATTAAGAACCATATGCAGAAGACTTGTAAGGTGCAGTTTTAATATAAACTATAGGATAGGAAAGAATAGGACTATGCCATCAGTTTGGATTAGGCAGGAAAAAGAAATAAGAATTCTTTCTATGTCTAAGGAGAGGAGCTGGCGGAAAAGTGGGTGCAGGAGAGAGAGAAAGTGATAGCAGGAAAGAGAGCATAGAAACACAACGCAACACAATTATGCAGGAGCAGAGCAAGAGATAAGCCGTTTGGAGTGTCTGGTTTGTGCCACGATCGGGTGTTAGGCACGGGATAAAAGCACCCCAATAGATTTGGAATACGCTCCAAGCCAGAGGATCTGCTCCTTCTTTCCCGTGGCATGGCCCCTGTGAGAAGGCCTTGCGTTCAGCATAATACCTGGGCAACGTGGCACCCCAAGAATATCACAGTGAACAAACAGCAATTGCCAGCGATTGAGAAGGGGGTTAGGTGAATGGCCTTTAGATGCCATTCCTGGGTCTCGGGTCCTGTATGTAGAGTGTAGAGGGGAAAAAGAACTTACTCTGAGTTCTGGGAGGGAATGTGGAGATGGTAAGAGAATTAGGAGAGGTCAGAGGTCGGGAAGCAGAGGCTGAAGAGTGAGGACAAGAGGAACATTCGAGGCCACTGCAGAGAAGTCAGCGTGAGACAAGTGTGGATCCTGAGAGAGAAGATGGGCCTTGCTGTGCTCCTGGTGTAGATAGCAGCCCAGGATGTTAGCGACCAGCAGGGTCCCTGTAGACCACGGAAGAGGCCATTAGGACAGTGGGTGGTGGCAGACCAGGAGCTCCTTCTCTCCTCATGCAAAGCCACATAGGCTACTTGAGACATTCCATCATCTGTGGTCCGACAAATAGAGGCAGAAGAACCTGAGGGCTAAGTATTTACTCCAAAGGTACTGATTTAACCAAGAGCGGAGTTCTAGGATTTAAACTGGACTGACTTTAATATATTTAAATTGGCAAGCAGAAAAGTCAAGAAGGTCCTGTGGAGTGGTCTTTATATAAAACAGTTTAGGTAAGTTGTAGAAAAATAAATTTACAGTTTTCTGAATCTTCGTCATAGTGGGTCCATTTTGACTTCTTCACTATCGATTGCCTCAAATCAACACTGTATTTCATGGTATGGTGCCCAGATTGGTGCCATTAACAAATAAGGGCTATTTGGAAGCTTCTTATCATAACTAATTTTTCTTCAATCTACAGATGCTTAATTTAGATATTAAATATAAAAAGTGACAAAACATCGTTAACTAAAATCTATGTGCCTAATAAATATGGATACCCAAGGCAAAGCATTGGCTGCCCACCATAATTACACTGAAAAAAGTAGAAAACACAGGAGAAAAAATTTGGGGAAAGAAAACATTAAATTTCGGGAGTGGGTAGGGCAGGGGAAAGTGGTGATGGGAAAATGGAGACCACTGTATTCAAATATTAATAAAAAATGATTAAAAAAAGAAAATGTTAAATTCATTTTCTAAATAAAATTTTTATTTTACAATAGTTTAAAATTCACAGAAAAATTATAAAGATAGTACGGAGAGTTCCCATATACCTAAACCCAATTTCCCCTTTACTAACTTCTTCTGTTAGTATAGTACATTCGTCACAATTAATAAACAAATATTTATGTGTTATTATAACTGAAGTCTATATTTTGTTCATAGTTCCTTAATTTTTTTTTCTGTTCTAATATCCTTCCAGGATACCACATTACATTTAGCTGGCATATCTTCTTAGTCACTTCTGGGCTGTATATTTCCTCATATTTTCCTTGTTTTTGAAGACTATGATAGTTTTGAAGTGTACCAGTCAGGTATTTTGTAAAATTTCCCTCAATGGGGATTTTTCTGATGTTTTTCTCATGACTAGACTAAGGTTATAACAGAGGACAAGCACCTTTTTCATCACATCATAATAAGGGCATAAACCATCAATGTGACCTTTTCATTGTGAATCTTGATCTGGACCATCTGGCTGAGCTAATGTTTGTCAGGTTTATCCACCATAAAGTTCCTCTTTTCCCTCTCTTCATGCTGTATTCTTTGGAAAGAAGTCACTTCAAAGCTCATACAACAATGAAGGGAAAATTATGCTCCACTTCTTTGAGGGGGAAGTTTGTTCATAAAATGCATTCATTGTTGACACATGGAGTTTGAGGTGCCTCAGAAAAATGTAGTAGAAGTTCTGTGAATGTTAAAATATGCAAAATTTTAGATATATCAAAAATCAGGGCAAAAGAAAGAGAGCGAGGGATAGAGAGATATATGGGGAAAAGAGAGATAAAGAGAGTGTGAGAGAGATGACACTCACCAGGGATCTAGAAAATGAAGGGGCAAAGGGAAGGAGTTAGAGGGAACAATCCGTGGGGTAGAGGCAGAACAGGTACAGAACAGAGTCCTAGAAGCCAATGGGAAACAGTTTCAATAAGGGGTCAATCGATGATGTAAGTGGTACCAAAAAGCCAAGAAAGCTAAAGAAGCTTTTACATTTGGTAGCTAGGAAGCTACTAATTATTTCTTATTATTTATTAATTTTGTGCCCTTGTTAATTAACAGAAACTGCAGCATACTCTTTTGAGCTTTTGCTGTTATTGACTCAGCCATTCCCACAGTTGACAGACCTCTCCCCTTTAAACTAAACTCTGGTTACGTGTTATCTTGGTTTTTCAATAAATTATTTGTTACTGTTGCTACAAATTTGCATTTCACCACATCCAGTAAGATTAGAGAATTCCTGATGTAGAAAACTGTCAGCATGCTTTGATATTACAACTAACTGGGTATTGTCTTATGAATGACTATTTTCTCAAGTGACCCTCATTTAAGTTTAAAGGTCCTTAAGAAAAGTAATGGGATGCAAGACTGCAGACGTATAATGAGCACGATATATTGATAGAGCTCCTTGGAAACTCTGTACACAAATACCACAAGTACCAGGAAACGGAGAAGCAGAGGTGCGGTGGGAAAGGCAGAGAAATGCAGTGACGTGTTCTAGCCCTATTTGCATTTCTTTTAAGCTGCGTGATGTCAGTGGAGCCTCTTCCTCTATAAAGTGAGCAGACTGGGCTAGTTGTACCCTATATGTCTATTCATTATATCACGTGATCTGAAGTGTACATGATTTGCCATTAAATAAACTTGAGATACAAAGAAATGTTCTATTCAGTACATTATTAAACTTTTTCCTCCTGAACTAACTCCTCTTTGGGCAAAGGAGAAGAGCACATTTCTACTTCGGTGGTATTCATTTTTTTAGTAAAGTCAATATTATACTGACAGCCTCAAGCCTTTGGCAAACATTTCAGTCAGACCCACATCTGAATTTGGCTCCTTTAAGGTGCCACAGAAGCTATCAATTCTAAACCAAATATCTGTGATCCCACATAGACCAAAATCAAAGGAAGTTAAGCCTTTTAGGGTTTTGCTTTTCAAACTCTGCCCTTGAAGTGATATTTGGTAGGTAAGGCTATTCCTCGAAGTCAAAATTATTGTTGGGTAGAGTAAATTCAAGGCTTTTAGATATAAATTCGCCCAAGAAGAACTGTTTTGAAGGAATTTGTTAGAGATAATATATGTAAACCACCCAGCAATGTCTGTGGCTCATGGCACTCACTCAATGTTTTCAACTTTTTATGAAACAAGGCTCAGCTTTCACTTGGCACTAAAGAACTCAATTAGCAAAGATCAGAGTAACTTTCCTTTTCTCCCAATGCAATGGTCAGGCACTAAATGAATTTGTTTTTCCAATTTGTGGATTCTTCCAGAGAGTTCTATGCAAGTCTTTGTATTTTGAGTCATTTAAACAAACGTACTAATGAAGATAATATTTATAAGAAATGTGTGTTTTGAAAATAAACATTTTATTTAACAAAAACAGTGCTGTGGAGAAAGATTCCCTTCACAATTTGTGTTCAACAAGCCCAGTTCTGTGACGATTACCCTGCCTGTCCTGGATGGAGGCCGGATTTCCACGCCATTTATAGCTCCTTAGTAAGAACTAAGTCCAGGGGCATGCTTATCCCACTGTTCCACTTATTTGTTTCCAGGAATTTGTCCTGTAACCAGTCCCTAAGCCCCTTGAAAAGAAGATATTGTGTCTTTGCCTGGCACTTGGTACAGCACTTATCCATCACTCACTATAAATTTAAGGAAGAGAAGTTATGTCTAGATTCCAAACACAAGGATAAAACCAGTTCTAAAACCCAGATGTCAGAGGTGGCGTTAGGGGTTGCTGGGTGGGAACGATGGGGAGGGGTTGTAGTTAAATCTGCTCCATCGCCTTCTTCACCACCACCAAAGGCTTGCCAAATGAAGTCAGTACCAATAAACCAAGCTTCAAGACAAGTCTTTCTGGCCCTCCTTCCCACCAGATGTTCTCTGAGCCCCGACTACGTGGTTAATTTTTGGAGGTGACATTGCTGAGTCTTATTTGAGTGCTTCCATTTATGTTAAAATTTCATATACAATAATCTAGCAAGTATTCCATTTATGTTAAGGTGAGTTCCTTAGAAGTTAAGAACAGCATTATTTTGCTGTCTTTATAATTTATACTTCCATTTTATGCCAGCCCTTTGCATTTTAAGGCTAGTTCAATGCTTTTTTTGCATAGCAAAAGCTCAATAACTATTTTTAGATGGGCCTATGTGCACACTCACTGTAATGGAAGTGTAACCTCATTGCTTTGTAGATAAACAAGTTGTGCAAACTGCTCCGGGCTATTTACTGGGCACTATACACTGACTTCTATACTTACACATGGAGAAACCTCTGCAGTAGGCATTCATAAAATGTGTCAAAAACAGTATTCAATTTGTCATTCTTCTCCCCTTGTCTCAGCAACACACTGGTCCATCAAGAGGAATAAGTGAATATATAAATGAATGAATAAAACCTTATAAAATATAAAATGAAGCCTTATAAAGTACTACCATTTCTATAACACTGAGATGTACTTCGTGTAGTCACCAAGCTAGGCATTTTAAACATATATTTTCTGATCATTTAAACGATGGTTTATTGCTGTTCTCTTTTGCAGATGATGAAATCAAGACTCACACTTCTGAGAATAAAAGGCAGACTCAGGTTTCAAATACACTGACTGCAAAATCTTCATTTTTTCCGTTATACAAATAGTCTCTTAAGATCAAGATTGCTTCTGGTTGACTTAGATAAAAATCTAACAATATTCTGAAAGGATTATTATTTTCTTTTTCCCCAGGTTTACGGAGATATAACTAACATATAACAGTGGGTAAGTTTAAGATGGTTACAGTAGGGATTTGCTACACATTATATTGCAAAATGATTACTACTCAAAGAGTTACTGAAATAGTATTTCTCCAGTATCACTTTAACTTCACAGGGTTGAGGGGGAAATATCATTATAGCTTTGGATGCTGTTCAAGATGATAGGTTCTGTTCCCTCACAAATTCATGTATTTCTTAGCGATGTTCCCCTCAACACGCATTCACACCATAGACAGACTCTGTAATTTGTGCTTCTTAACTGGTAAGTACCAGTGTGGCAAGACGCTCTCAAATGTGTTTACAAAGTACATCTCTGTATTAAGACTTTAAGGAAATTTTTAAATAACAAATACAAAACACGAGAGGCAGACATCACATTTCAATGAACTGTCAGTTATGTCGCATGACCTCAGAGACCGCCACGTATTTCTGCTCCACTCACTTCTGCAGAGGAGCATTCGGGAGGCATCGATCTGCTCTATTTTCAAAAGCATAACCCTCTATCTTTTGCAAATTGGTCCTCCCCCTTTATTTAGACATTCCTTCATATTTTAACATCTTTTTCTTCAGATGCTGCAGTTTCGCATGTGAGTTCAATACCTTGCATGAAGAGGAAGCAGAGTTTAGGTGCAGCTCTCCCACGACTGGATCATTGCTGTGCTTTTCTTCTCCCTGAGAAGGCGTTGGAGCAGACGTTAACTCTTTCACCACCCGTTCACTAGCACTTTTTATATCGTTTGTTACCCTATCATCAGCTTAAACACCCAGAGACGGGAAGGCATTTAGGCCCGCCTGCACGGTTCATCGTCAGCACAGACCGAAGCGCTTCCACTTCCGTTTACCCTACACAAGACATCGTCATCATGTAAGTGCTTCACAAATATGCTACTTTTGTGTAAGCAAAACTTTTGTGCTATTTTGTACGACTATTTCCCTCATCGTATGAATAAGGAAATGAAAGTTTCATTGTGTGAAGGAACATGTTCATGGCAAAATGGCCCATGAGTGGCTGAGCCTGATTGTACCCTAGTGATTGGACCTCAGGGCTTGTATTTTTAGTATTTGTGTTTTTTATGTAGTTTATTATTTTTATTTATTATCAACGAGGAGATATTATTATCAACGTTTATCAAACACCCAAAAACACAGAATTAGAGGTTAGTTTCTACACATCAGCATGCAATTTACTGATTATATTTAGCTGGAAAGACTGGAAAAAGACATTTTTGTATCAAGTATGTTTCACAGGAAGTATTGAAATGCTATAGCTATAGTTGGCAATAAAGAAATATAGAGTCTCTTGGCAGATCAGAACTGAATGCTAAGTCATTGAAAAGAGGGAGTCACAAGCCTGCCTCTTGTTAAAATCTAAATGATTTTGATTTTAGATAAGTTGGACACTGGCAAGTTGTCAATGCAATCAAAAACCATTCCCTTCTTCGATGATGATGATGCCTCTCTCCTGTCATCATCCAAGATGTTCTTAAGAATAGGGCCCGATGATATATTACTCCCTGATGGAATAATTCAACATCATAACATTAATTTCTGCAAATACACACATGCACAGATAAATTTGGCAGATATTTTCTAGTGTTCAATTAATGTACAAGTCCAAGCCACTCTTCAGAAAAATCAATTGATTCTGTTACTTTAATACAATCTGAAGATGACTCTTCCGGGCAGATCCATCAGAATAGAATGCACTATAAACCAGATGTTTTAAAGACTTCATACTGAACATTTTTCAGAATTACTGGTATTACCTGGCACTGAACTCTCTAAGTTAAAATCCTTGTCATTATATTTTATGGCAGAGGTCAAGAAACTTTGTTTGTAAAAGATCAGAAAGAAAATATTTTAGACTTTTTGACTATATGGTTTTAGTCACAACTGTTCAACTACTCACCTTTCATCATGAAAACAGCCACAGATAATACATAAATGATTGAGAATGGCTGTGTTCTAATAAAACTTTATTGATAAAAACTGGTGGTAGGCCAGATTTGGATTGTGGGACATGGTTTGCTGACCTCTGTTCTATGATATACAATTCTGAGGCCTCTTCCTAAGGGTAGCCCTGTGTAGCATCCTGATAAATTAGTGCTAGTTTGCACCAGTGGAAGGATGTATTTTCCTTAGATGAATATACTCTTAATGTTCTTAAGTCTCATAATAAAATGTCAACTTTACTTGTATACATAGAAAAATATGAAAAATACTTAGACTAATAAAATATATATGCTCTGTAGAAACTTTTCAAATAACTATAAAAAGAGATGGTGGGGATTTCTTCTTGCAAAGTGTGTTTAAAAAACATGTTTTAATATGCAATAGATCTGAGATAAAAAAGTGATTAAGATTGAACGAGGTGAAGTATAAAATGATCATGAGAAAGACAGTGTTTCTAGGCAGAGCTTCAGTATGTGCAAAAGTCCTGGGGCAGGAGGAAGCAATGATTTTAGGGATCTGTAAGAAGCCAAGGGCGGCTTAAACACATAGAACAAGGAAGAGTATGATGTAAACGCATCCGGAGAGGTACGTGTGTCACCTTAGAGGAAATATGAAGGATTTTGGTCTTTATCCAGATGGCAATGGGATCATACTGAGGAAATGTAAACAGTGGTACAGAAGAATCTGATTATGGTGAAAAGTAGACTGAGAGGAAAGGAGAGGGTGCAGGGAGAAGCACTGGATGCTATTGGAGAGTCCAGGTGAGAGAGATTGTTAGTTTGGCTTAGAGTCATGGTAGTGGGTATCAAAACACATCATACACAAGTTAGATATTTGGAGTTAAAAGCTACAGGGTTTAAGGATTAGATGAGGACAATAAGGGAAAGTAGGAGTCAGATCTGACTTCTAGATTACACAGTTGAATAAACTGAGTAGATGGTGTGAGCATTTCCAGAGACATTGGTGGAGATCAGTTGGTAAAGGGTGAGGGAGAACATTTAGTTTTGGACATGTTTAGTTTATGTACCTTTAGGGTCATCCCACTAGAATTAGCAAGTAAAGTCTGGGGTACAGAGGAAAGAACTGAGCTTAAATAATGAAATTAGCAGTCATCAGCAAGGAAACAGTTCAGTGAAGATTGGATGCCAGATAAAATGAAGCAGGGAGAGAGTCAGAAGAACCCAGAGCAGTGCGGTGAGGGGCCCCGTTTTAATGGTGGTAGAGAATGACTCTGTCAAGGGTTCTTGATTTTCTTTCTGAAAAATCTAAACAATGTACTCAATACATATTGAGTATTTGAATTCTGATTTTCATCTATTCACAGTGTCAGGGGGCCTAAGCAGAGGGACCAGCACAGAGGAAAGGACTTCCACTAAGAAAAGCAAGTTAGGCCCTGGCTGGTGTGGCTCAGTTGGACTGAGTGCTGGCCTGTGAACCAAAGGGTCACTGGTTCCATTCCCAGTCAGGGCCCATGCCTGGGTTGCAGGCCAGGTCCCCAGTAGGGGATGCACGAGAGGCAACCACACATTGATGTTTCTCTTCCTCTCTTTCTTCCTCCCTCCCCCTCTGTCTAAAAATCAATAAATAAAATCTAAAAAAAAAAGAAAAGAAAAGCAGGTTAGTCCAGGAGTTTTTGAAACCTTGTTTCTACTTAGCTAGACCTTTTAAAATACAACAGACACTAACATCTCTTTTTACAAACAGGGATGCTATATAAGGTGTGTGAGTGGGGTGAGAGGAGAGGTCTCAGAACTTCCTGGGAGCTGGCCTTCTTGTTTTCAAACCACACAGGCCCCACCGGAGCTGTGAGCTTCATCCCTAGCGTGCTTCTCTTGTCTCTTTGAGAACTGCTGGCCAGCTGGCCTTGGACAGCCTGTCAACTGAGCATGTCAGCCTGCCCTTCCTCATCTAGGTCTGAGAGGGTTGGACACAAAACTTATTTAAATACAGCTGGTATTGAAAAATTCCATTATGTTCAAGTCATCTAAAAATTTTTTTTCTAATGTGTACATATAACAAGGTAGATAAGGGTGAAATACAAACTGGAAACATATTTGCAATATACGTGAAAAACAAAAAATTGCTATCCCTATGCAAAGAGCATGTGCACATGAGTGTAATACAATGTGGTAAAACTGAATTTCCATGAACGATTGATTGGCAATGGACAGAAACATGGAATTCGTAAGCCATGAAAGACAAATGGCTCTGGAAAACTGAAAGTAGTTTCACTAATAATAAGAAGAAACATCAATTAAAAATGAAATATACTTCACTTGTCATATTGCAGATGTAATATATAAATAATGCTCAGGGCTATAATGTAGAGGGCATTGGGAAATGGGCTCTGTCACATGCCCTTGGTGGGACCATACAGCGGCATGTGCAGTGGGGAGCAGATAGACAATATATTTAGAAATACAGCATTGGGTACATAAAGCTGCATTAAATGACATCTATTTTAACATGAGGTATCCTTGGAATGCCTTGCGGAGAGTTTTCTAAAATGTAAAAAAGTAAAGTGATGCAAACATTCAGCTGAAAAATCTGTAAAAATTAAGATGTGTTCCACAGCATATTGAAGCACATACTCACACCTGAAAAAGCACCTCATACTTATGTATCTTTAGTAACAAGAAACATTAGCTTTAAATTCCTGAAAATGCACTGAGTTTCATGAAGTATGGAAAGCAGCTGTAGTGACAAAACTAGACCGTGTACAGTGGAAATCTGGCAACATTCCGGTTTTGGCATTCCACTGTGCCCAACGTCCGCATAGCACACTTCATTACACACCGTGTGTTCTTGACCTCCGCGAAACTCGCGGGTCTGTCTGTCACTACCTAAAGGAGCTAGCACTAGGAAAGAGCTGTTAGACTGTGCTACCATGTTTTTAAATGCACACTGATGGATAGTTTATAATTTTATGATGTTTTCTTTGGTAGTTTTAACTCTTTTATTTGCACATATTTAACACAACCGCTTGTCACGAGGGGTGTGGACGTGCTGCTAAGTGCGTTGTAAGCTGTGCATGACAGCGGGCAGGCACCTGCGTGTGGCAGCGGGCAGGTGGCACAGCTCTGGACAAAGCAGGCACACCTTGGTTCCTTTGGGGTTGTAGTTCCCATAAGTGAAGGAATATCTCTTCTGGATTATAAAGAAGAATTTTTTTTTCTGCTAGGTTCCAAACTAAATGATAAAAATGCACTGGTAAAGTCATATGAGGCATTTCCTTAGAACTTTACAGATATTACCAATTTTAGTTAACCAGATACTTCACAATGTGCTACTTAACATTTCACAGGTAGGAAAACTGAAACTCTTTAAAATCTTTTGCGTGTTAACATGTTTTACCAAATTAAGAAATGATCCCAAGAATTTCAGTAAAGCAATCACCAGAGACTAAACACGTCTCCCCTGGCATAGAGACTCTTTATTGGGCTTTTGTTTTCCTACAATTCCCTAGCATGATATTTTAGTAGCTGCTGGGTTCACTTGGAAGCTAATAAAGTAATAATGTCAATTAAAAGGATTCAAATCACTCTCCTTCTGGCTCCCATTCCTGTATGAATGAGCTGTGTCCGTGAATGCAATCCAGATTCTGAGAAGATGGAAGCCAGAAAAAACAGGAACCGCTGAGAAAGAACGTGAGAGGAAAAAGCCAAGCTTGGATGAAAACTGTGATTTTGCTACAAAAATTTTTACTGAAACGTTTGGTCACTTGTCAAAACAATATGTCGGATTAACCTCTGGGGCACCAACAGATGTGACTGTTGTCAGTGTCAAACCAGAGGTTTTCCTTTCTCACGATAGCAATGGACACTGCAGGGCAGGAGTTTTCAATCTAATGTGCGTGAACACCTTTGGTCAAGTTTCTCAAAGTAATGTTTTTAAATGCATAAAATAAACAGCGCACTAGCTTTGCTGTGTAATAGGGACCACAAACTCAGTGGCTTAAACAGCACAACTTGTCACCTTGCAGTTCTGAAGCTTGCAGTCTGACAGAGGTCTCACTGGACCAAACTGAAGGTGTTAGCGGGCTGCGTCCCTTTTCAGAGGACGTAAGGGAGACGGTTTCCTCGTCACCTCCAGTGTCTAGAGGCCACCCATACGTTCCTTGGCTCATGGCTTCCTTTCCAGCTTCACAGCGTGCAGACATCAATCAAGTCCTTTTACAGCCTCTTCTCTGACTACCCAGGGAAAGGGTCTCTGCTTTGAAGAATGCCAGTGGTTGGGTGGAGCCCACTTGGGTAATGCAGGTTACTTTTCTGCCTCATGGCCCTTCACTTTAGCCATATCTGCAAAGCCTCTTTTGCCAGGTAAGGTAACAAATGCACAGGTTCTGGGGTTAGGGCATCTTTGGGGGCCATTATTCTACCTAATTAGGATAACGGATAAAAAAATAGTTATGTGGAAATCAGTACAAAAATATGTCAAAGTGCAAATTTCTGATATGGTAAGTCTGTCTTTATTAACACATTCATAATAGCTAAAGCAGATCTAATGATGTCCATACATTCAAAATAGTGCTGAGCATAACTGATTTTTCAATACATCAGTCATGATTACAACGCTGTCATGAGGTATGAAAATATCTGTTATTTTCCCTGGTGACAGGGTAGCAGGCATTGCTGATACTACTGTGCTTCGCTGTTTGCAGTCACAATGGCAGGACATGCTAAACTTTAGCAGGATATTAAAAAAGTAAAGATGTGTTTTTTTCTCATTCAATATCACGGACCCTTTTCTGGCTTAAGGGCCTCTGTGCTGAGGAGACATCACAAAACAAGAAACTCCAGCTGTGGCAAGAAGAGTACAAGCCCTTTCACACCAGCGGGACCAGTCATCTCGGACTGTGAGCCTGGAAGAAGGCAGCAGGCTGAGGGGGAGTGTCAGCAATGCCAGAAAGGTTCTATTGTCTTCAAGCTCTGCCCTTCTCACGAAGCCTCCTTGGATACTTCTAGCTCTTTTTGCCCTCTTTCCAATTTGGATTTTCCATAGCACATTTTCCTTCTTTCCACAGCCAGCACCAGCCCTTGTCTACCCTTGCTATCGTCTCCCTCAATTACCTGAAATTTCATTATACGTTGTTTTGGGATGCTACCTACCTTTTCATGTGAATTTTTAGCACTCTGAAAAGCTTGGAATTTCTGTAAGTAGAAATGATACACGTCTTTGTTTTGTAGTGGAGTTTAAGGGCTTTTTAGAGTAATAATAAGTGAATATTTATGATGTGATTGACCAGTGGACTTACAAATATATTTTTTGGTAACATGGTAAATTTCAAGAATGTGCTTGTTTAGCTGAGTCTTTTTTTAAAAAAAGATTTTTATTTTTAGAGAGAGGGGAAGGGAGGGAGAAGTGGAGAGAAACATCAACATGCCAGAGACATATCCATCGCTGCTCTCACACGCCCCCAGCTGGGGACCTGGCCTGCCACTCAGGCATGTGCCTGATTAGGAATCGAACTGGTAACCTTTGGGTTCCCAGGCTGGCACTCAGTCCACTGAGCCACACCAGCCAGGGCTAACTGAGTCTTTTTGAACTAGGTCTCACAACAAGATATATTCTAGGAAAGGTTCTTGGTCTGAGAGTTGGAATTTTTCCTATTTTTCTCTTATGATAATCCCCCCTGAGATCCTGAACAAACCACTGCCTCTGTCCTGGGCCTCACTTCCACCCTCTCTAGAATGGAAGGATTGGGTTAAACCACCTCTAAGAGTCCTTCCATCTTTAAGAGTTCAGGAACCAAAGAGTTTATGTCACCTTCATCAGCATTAATAAAAAATTTTAACACTTCATTAGGCCTGAAATCAAGTTTCCAGTATTATTCAGCTTCACCAAGCAGTTTAAAATGTAAATGCTCAAACACTGAGACTTTCTTGAGAAGACATGTAGTGACCAAATCAAACCTACTCCTCAAAGATTCATGCCTTCCTGTCGAAAGACTCATTTGTAGAGACACACATTACATATTTTCCTTTATGCTTCTTTTTTCTCTTAGTTATCGACCTCATTCTATTGATATAAAGTGCCACTCAAATGCCACCATCTCAGTGAAACGTCCTGCTCCAGCTTCCCCAGTTTGGAGCAAATAAATTACTATGTTCCAACAGCAATTCATGAATGTCTTCCTTTTGGCAACTGAAACTGTGCTTCCAGTTACGTTTACTTGTGCGTATCAGCATCCCTGAGTGGACTTTCAGCTCCCGAGTGGCAGAGACTTCTAATGAAACTCTGTGCCCTTAGGTTACTCGGACAGAAAATTATTTTCTGATTTTCTTTGCTTTTTGTTCCACATCATTCTAAAATTATTTTCAAGAAGATTACTATCTGATACATATACAAGGTGGGGAAAAGTAGGTTTATAGTTGTTAGTACGTGAAACAGAATTTATTTATTTATTAATTATTGTATTATTTGTCTTCTTCTTAATGTTATTATTATTATTTTGTATCCTTACTTATGACTTTTGCCCACTCTTGTATATGTCAAAAATCATCAAATTGTACACTCTAAATACATAAAATTTATGTCAGTTATACTTCACTAAAGTTGAAAAAGTTTTAACTAAAAGAAAAAATAAAGGCGAGCAAAATGGAGTCAAACGGGAAAGTTCCTATCATTCCACCTGCCAAAGTGTGAAAATTTGAGAATATAAAAAGATAGTAACTGTGATGGACTGAATTGGTGAAAGTACACAACATAATCATATTTAAAAGAGAAGAAAAAAGTTGTCACCATTTGAGGTGGTGTTGACAATTGTAACTAAAGAAAAAGAGTTAAGCATTTATTCTGCCTTGCCAATAGGAACTGTACTTCATACACAGTAACCAAATATCCCTAGTTAATTAAAAACCAAAACAAAAACTATCCTTTACAGAATAACACTAGCTAATATAGAAGACAGAACTAAAAATACGATTTTATAAACCCTAATTGTTATCTCAGTGATAGGGAGAGATCTGATCTGATCACCGGAGAGGAGTAGGAAGGGGCCACGGGAAGGGGTTGCCCGAGAAAATGGTAAACAGCCTAGGATGGAATTGGCTGAGAAGCTGAAGGTCTCTGGAGCACATGGAATTATGGGGCAGAAGATTTAAAATAGGAGGACCACAGAGACTGGCCCAAGGATGCCTGGATGATCGTGCTGTAGCTACCTATTTTTCCCAACGGGTCGTATTTTGGATGGAGAAGAAACTGCGGGCATAGCCTGGGATCAGGCTGGCCTGGCCAAGGGTGGCAGGGTTATTCTTCTTTGGCTGTTCGAGAAGAGATGGGCTCTGAGGCAGAAACCTGTCATTCTTCCAAAATTGTATAGCTTTTGTACCTTATGTTGTTTTAGTTTGTAAACTAATCCTATAGAAATAAGGTAAAAAAAAAAACCCAAAAAACAAAAACTAACCGGGGGAATGAATGATAGGGGAACTCAGGAGTTCAAGATGTTAGCCTTAATCGGTAAGTTTAAGTGACTAAGACAGGTGGGAAGCTGTTATTCCAAAATTGGGTAGTTTTTGAAGACTCCTTTCCTTTATCAGCAAACCTTTGCCTCTGGGATTCTGCCTCCAGGCGGGAGGCAGGACCCCACTTGCTGTTCATAACAACAGTACATGTCAATTTGCATTAAATAAAGCAAACATTAGCTTAATGGTTGATAGGAAGCTGGGTTGTTAATAACGCCAAAGTGAAGTTTTACCAACAAGGAGAAATGTAAGTGAACAAAGGAGGAAGCAGAAAGTTATTACCCTGCTTCGGTGGTACCGTCAGCATCAATAATGGTGGGCTGACCAGATTTTTGGTCTACTGATGTGGCACAACATGTGTGCAGTGAAGGCAATCAACATGACCCGTGCTGTACGGCAGCACCAAAACGTTAAACACCAGTCAAGCCTTGCAATGTGACTTCTCCTTTGCCAGAAATACTGGGGATAAAAAAATGCCCCAAATCCAAAGAAACAGCCAGAGATAGCTAGTTTGTGTATTTAGATATGCAAAACTGGTTTAGTCTCTTAAATAAATTGGTGTCATTTAAAAAGAAAGATGAGGCTTGATTATAAAAGAGACTTAACAGACACAACCAGATGAAATGTGAGGATGAACTAGTTATCATGGTGCTTTGGGCATCAATTTAGGAGATCTGAATATGTTCTGGCTATTAGATGAGATGAAGATTTACTGAAAAGGATACTGGAGATTTGCTACCTCAAAAAAAAAAACCCAAATAGGTTATAAAACAGTATATAATCTCATTTAGGTTAAAATGCACATAAACACACAGAAAGCATATGTATCGCCGTGTTATTGCTGATTTTGCTATGGTTGAATTATAATTTTTTACTTAGTTTTTATCTGTTTAAATTTTCTGATTTTCCACAATGCACAGATAATTGTTTCTGCAATACTAAAAGGTTATTTTTAAATGAATCACAGTACAGGAGTGGGCAGGGAATCCTTACTGGGAATTGAACCAGTGACCCTTTGCTTCGCAGACCAGCACTCAATCCACCGAGCCACACCAGCCAGGGTGAGCCATACCACCTAGGTTTACAGTTGCATTCTGACATTGTTTTGAGTTGATAAAGCTATTGTGATAATCATAACCTGCATGTCATTTTCAGTATGAACGACTGTAAACCTACTTTGGCCCACTATTATGTTACAAATACACACACACACACACACACACACACTCACACACACATTTAACATGATTCTCTATGTTACTCTACTGCAATACAGGGATTTTAAAAAATAAATGGTACCAATAAATAATGAGTTAATCTGCCAATCAAGCAGCTTGGAAAAAAGTTATTCTAAGTCATTTATAGCAAAACCTGTCAGGCTAATTAATTTTGGAAATATTTAGAATATCAGGAAATGTTTATAAGCAGTACCTCAAGTATGCTGAAAAGAGAATAAGTATATATACTCAATAAATATATCTACTCATTTGTAAATAACTAAACACATGCATTTCCCTTTAAATTCAGCACCACAAAAGGCAGACATGTTCGCAATCTTCATATATGTAGAAATAAAACCTCCATTCATGAAAAATACAGAGTCCATAGGTTATTTTCAAATCATCCCATCTACAGAAGTCACTCTGATAGGGGGACTCGAGTTTAAAGACTTTAGCTTCAGTCACAGTTGATAGGCTTCAGTGATGAATGCATGTGGAAAGGTGTTACTCCAGGAACTGGAAAGAGCGACCCACCTGACTCCAGGAGGTGGATGGGTAAGTCAACCTTTGTGCCCCAGGGGGTCTGCGGGCAATGAGATGGTGTCTGAGACATAGCTTTCCAGGGAGGGACATCATAGCTGTGATAAAGAATTTGATCAGCAGATCAAGAAATACTAGGAAAATGGCCACAGGACTGCAAATCTTATCTGGTTAACCTTTTTCCAAATACCTTACCTATCCTTTCCTTCTCCCTGTAATAAAGGTCAGCTTGAGATGAGCTATTAAGATGGTTTTTGAGGGTGTGTAACCTGCTGTCTTCTCGGATCACTGGCATCTGAATAAAGCATCCATAAAGATTCAATCCTTGTCTCTATTTATTGGTTCTGGTAGTGAAAGGCAGCATGAACTTTTCTAGTTTCAACTCAGAGTGAGGGTAGAGAGAGAGAGAGAGAGGGGGAGAGAGAGAGAGAGAACGAAAAACGGACCCACTGCATAAAAAGGAAAAAAAGATTGGTGTTATTCAGGGGTCATAAGGACCATTGTTAAGTAAGGGTCCAGTATATTTTAATTGAGGAAATAACTAATTATAAACATTATCATTTTACTTATATTGAAGTCCACATCCTAATTCATTTTCTCGAAGGTAAAGACTAATGTATTTTTAAAATAAAAATATTTAAAATAAATATTGTATGTTTAAAATAAAAATAGAAATGTTACTTAGAATAAAAAGGATAAAACCACGCTTGTCTGGGAAACTCTGGACTCCCTAGCACTGTGGTACACCTTCTCCAAGATGACATATTAATCCCTTGTACTAGCCATTCAAATCCTATTTTCTCCCTGGACCTGTAGTCCATTTGCTGTCCGGCCATGGGCTCCAGCATGTGTGCATGTCCTGTGTTCACTGCCTAGCACCCAGTTATTGGAACACAGTGCCCAGGTAATAGAAAAATGCAGCTGTTACACCTCTTGTTAGCTGACTTTTTACCTACACATATGATACTTCGTATCTGAAATAGGCAGTCTGGGCTTAGAGACTTTCAACATTATCTGTGCAGCCTCAGGCAAATTTACTGCCCTGTGGCTGTTTCCTCATCCATAAAACAGGATTGCTAGGGACCCACTTCTCAGGAACATTGGCAAGATTAAATTAATATATGTAAAATACTTACAAGAGTGACTGGTATTTAGTAAGCACTCAAATACCAGCAATTAATGTTTACTATTAGTAAAGTATTGCTTCCTTGGAATTACTCCTACTTACTTGTACTCCAGTGAATGAGCTTTCGGTCTCAATTCCATGTGGAGTACAACCAGCCAGGTAAGCATGCTTCCATAAGGGTGTCTTAATATTTTGTGATCTCTTTTAAGAACAGAACTTTTCTGCTGGTGGTTTTATGGTCCAAACTAGATGATCTGATCCAGTGGCTTTGGTATATAATATGAGTCAAGTTAAAAAGGGGCTGGGGGGAGGGAGGGGGAGCAGTGGGTAGACAGAGGAAGCTGTTCAGATAAGCAAAACCCTCAACCCCTGCTCAGTTATTGTTCAAACTTGAAGATATTTGTGACAATGCTGCTATTCGAGTGTAAGTTTCTTTAGAAAGAACAGCATGTAACCTTGACACATAACATAGTAACCTCAAATTTCTAGAAACACAAGTTACATATAGATCAATTCTATGAACATTCCAGGATGTTAATTTTCAAAGCCTGTAGCTGGGGCCTTTTGGCGTAATCTGGAGCCTGTGACCCTCCCTGGCCTTGCTGACCATGGGAACTGTCGCTGACTTCGAAACTCTAGTTCATCAGTGACTTGGTAAGATGTCTGACAAACATTGTAGATAGAACTTATCTTTTCTTCCCCCTGTGCATAGACAGAACAATGTTATCACATAGTTTTACTTGGGATGGTCACGAGAACTTGGGAATATTGTATTTCAGCCTAAATGTGAGCAGAATTCAGCAACTTTTCCCAGTGCAACTAATGGCTACTCTTTTCTTCTGGGTGTTCAGGTTAAAATGTGGGCATTAATCTTCACGCCTCCAATGCTCAACCCTCAGATTCAGTTGATTAGAAATACTGTGGGTGTACTTTTAAAAAAGCAGCCAGTAACCAATGACATCTTAATACCTCCACTGCCACCCCAGATCTAAGCCATCGGAATATCTCACAGTAATTATTGCAATACTTTTAAAATTTATGTATTTTTTATGATTTTATTTATTTTTAGACAGAGGGAAAGGGAGGGAGAAAGAGGGAGAGAAACACCAAGGTGTGGTTGCCTCTTGCATGCCCCCTACTGGGGACCTAGCCTGCAACCCAGGCATGTGCAGTCTGGGAATCGAACCGGCAACCCTTTGCTTTGCAGGCCCATGCTCAATCCACTGAGCCACACCAGCCAGGGCTGCAATACTCTTAATTGGTCTCCCACAGTAGCTAATATGACCCTTTTAAAAATTAAGTTGCATCAGGTACTCTTCTGTTCAAAACCTTTTAGTTGCTCCCCATCTCAGAGTAAAATTGTTTCTTACAAAAAGCCTATCCAGTCCTAAGCCTGCTAGCAACTTCACAAGGTTTCCTCACTTATTTCCTCTGACCTCTTCTCTACATCTTTCCTTCTTTGCTCAAATGCCTTCTGTGAGGCCTATCCTATCCTATGTAAACATACACATTCCTAAGCATTTCCTATGCTATATTCTAGTTTTCTCCATAGCATTTATCACTAATAGAGAAGTTCCTAAAGTGGGGTCCCCAGAACTTTCTAACAAGTTCCTAGATGATGCCAATGCTGGGGGTCCAGGGACCGCATTTTGAGAACTATTGCTTCCAGGGAATCTGTCTTCTCCCTGTCTCTCGATGCTTTTGATTTGGGTAGTGCTAAGCAACTAAACTTTAGGGACCACCAGACTACCTAAAGTGTTTCTTAAAACTTAGAAAGCTGGGCCCCACCCTTAGAATTTCTGATTGGGTAGGACTGGGGCAGAGTAGGGCCTGAGATTTTCATTTCTAACAATTACCCTTTGAAAACATGATAGTTTCTATTAAATTTGTCTGTTTCTTCTCATTTGAATATAAAGTCTATGAATCAGTTTTTTTTTCTTCCTGTTTTCTACAGTTTCTTTGTGCACAAGACACTATCAGGAACAAAGTAGCTGCTCAATAAATACAGGCTGAATGGTTCAATGAATATTGCTATCCTAGTGTTACATCAGAAATTTTCTAACTTCCTCTTGTTGATTTTATATGAAAAAATAAGAAGTTACAAAAATCTTTACAGTTAATCCCTCAAGCAAGAGAGGGTTTTTATGCAATAGGCCACAGTAAAAACTGGGATTGCCTGATATTCAGGAAATACATTGTTATTAACAATTTACATTATTAACATTCACATTAACAACAACAAACCTTTACGGAATGCTGCTACCTGCTGATCACTTCAGCTCTTACCACAAACTCTGAGGCGGCCAGTGGTACTGCCTCCAGCTTACAGACGAGGGCTGGCACACCAGGGCCCACATATCAGGAGCCTCCAGGGTCCCTACCTTGTCTTCTTCCTTCTCTGTGCTCTCCTAACTCGAGCAACAAACAGGGTGTGAAATAAGAGGTGACGTTTTCCTTCTAGTGTGCAGCATGTTAAGATTTGTACTGAAGTTGCCCCTCCTACAACATTAATGGTCATTCCAGCCACTTTTCTACTGCATTGAAGTTCTGAGGAGGCGGGTCCGAGCACGGGACTTCCACAGATGTCGTAGGAGTTCAGTTGTGAAAGACATGAGTGGTTTTCAGGAGGCATGCTATTTGGGGCTTGTTTTTGCAATAATATTACAACAGTTTATTCTGTCTGAATACTCACTCTGTCAAACCTATACAACAGCATTACACTTATGCAAAGAAAAACTGACAAATGATTATGAGTTAATAATTTATTTTCTTTCAGATAGGCTATGAGATCAGGGGACATCAAATTTTTTTAGAAGGTCAAATAATAAATATTTTAGGCTTGTAGGACATGTAATTCTGCAGTTGTGGAAAGCAGCCACAGATAAAACAAATGAATGAGTATGGTTTTGAGGCAACAGAACTTTATTTACACAACAGATGGCCAACCCATGGACCGTAGTTTGCTGATCTATATGTTAAAGTACTTCAATCTTTGTGGAATAAATGAAAAGAACCAGATAAATTACAGGTAAATTTGCCAAATTTCTCTCTCTCATAATAAAAATTGTCTTACTACAGAAATATCATATTCCTGTAACTAAAAGTAATGACTTAAAAATATGACAATTCTAGCATGCAAATCAAAACAGACATTTGGCTCTGTAGTAAGTTGAACTAGTAAAAAGAATCCTTGTATTTATTTTTTTACACAGCACAAATGCAGGTGACAAAACATATGAATATAACGACTGAGAATCTAATTTCTTACAGTCTTCTGCATCCTTCATAGCTGTACACTCGAGAGATTCCATTCCACAGCAGCAGAGGAGAATCTTAACTTAAAGCACCAAGTTTCTAGGCATTACTAGAGTGTTTTTTCATTCTCTAACACATGTAGTCACAGGGCCCAGGGAGCAAATACCAATCCATCTTAAGCTTCAATGAGTAAGGGAAAGCAGATGGGAAACCAACATTATTCTTAAGTCTAAGAGTGATTCTACATCTTTACCTTACTTCTTTCCATAAAAATTTTAACTTTTAATGTAGTAATATTAACATGAATATAAATTGAATTTTGAACACCGTCTTTTTCAGATTCATCTAACAGTTTAGGATGCTCATATTTGTTTTATAATTTGTGAGGAAAACAAACAATATGTCTCATCTAGAATATTCTGGAAATCTTTATTAAAAGTTAAATTTAGAATTTTATAACAAAGTAATCTGTCCAAATTATAAATTAAAATATTCCTTAATTTATGTAAATTAAGATACAAAGCTTATTCCCAATACAGTTTATGGAACTGTATTTTCATTATTTCAAGCAGGGTTCAATGGGCATTCGCAGGGTCTTGCTAACATCAGCCCCACATACCCAGAGAGTCCTGGACCCACCAAAAGGGCAATGAGACTGCAGAGGTTGCTGACGAACGCTTGCTTCCCAGGGACCTGAGACCCAGACACAGATCTCGTTGTTACAGTCGATGGAACTGAAGTCTCCCTTTGGACTGTGCCGGTGCTCCCGAAAGGCTGAAGGTGCAGAGTAATGGACGTTAGTTCTTTAGGCCAAAACGCACGGATCTGCTGCACAAAGGCTTTATTCTCTGCCTGTTGTCAGTAACTTGAGGGCTTTCTGTAGATTCTGCACAGCAGTGCTGACATCTTCATACTGCAAAGCGCTGCCAGCGTACTTGCAGTATTTCTGAGCTCTAGCAAAGTCCTCTGGTGTGAGACGGATATCCCCTGGGAGGGAAAGAATAATTAGGATGTTAATAAGAATATGAAGTGTTCTGTTTAGGTTGGGTAAATAAATGCTTAAATTCCAGGTTATAGAAAATATTAGAGGTTGTGTAACAACATAAAGGATTTCTTTCAATTCCAGTTGTATTTAAATAAATATCCTCATGCTGTCAGTTTTTTTTTTACTAATATAAACCATATACCTGGCTGGTGTGGCTTAGTGGACTGAGTGCTAGCCTGTGAACCAAAGGGTTGCTGGTTCTATTCCCAGTCAGGGCACATGCCTGGGTTGTGGGCCAGGTCCCCAGTAAGAGGCACACAAGAGGCAACCACACACTGATGTTTTTCTCTCTCTCACTCCCTCCCTTCCCCTCTCTCTAAAAAAAATAAATAAATAAAATCTTTAAAAAAAAGGAATAGCAAACTTTATGTGAAAATATTACATAAGTTGCTTAACTTTTTTTAAATGTAAAGAGATTTTACATTTTTGTGTCACCCATATAAAAAATTCTAAGGTTTAACAGAGTTTTTATATCATTAAACTAGACAATTAGACAAGTAAACCACCCTTATAAATCATTTCTCCAAAATTTATTTTCTCTACAAGTTTTGCACTTACACACGTGACTGGTATGTGTAGAGCCCAACTAAATAATTTGGGTAAACAAACTACACTAAAACCATTTCACATAATCCAAGACTTGAATATACTTCAACACATATTTCTAAAGATGAAATTAAATACTGACTTTGTATTTTGTCTTCTGAAATACCATTTTCCTTAAAATTTTTATGAGGATTCTAGGAGAACTGATCAGGAAGCTAGGGGTCTGGACTATAAAGAACTAACAATGTATTTTGTTACCCATTAAATCTAAAAAAAATTATCCTGCAGTTCTGTGGACAATTTAGTCAGGCCTACCTCAGTTTTTATTTTTTGCTTCAAAATACCTACAAGACTTTTAATGGTATTTTCAACGCCCATCAAGAGGCTCTGGCCACTGAGACACACATACTACGTCGGTGAGTAAGACACTGAGACGCCTTTAAGATTTCGGCTCACTGTCACACTGCTCATTTTGTTTCAATATTCTATCCTACTGCCTCAGGACAATCTTTAAATATCTAAGGCATCCATCCAGAATCTGCCGGACTTGCTGGAAGAAAGCCCTAAGGTTCAGAGCTAATCTTATTTTTCCAGCATGAGCTTTAGCACTGTTTTGCTGACCTATCATTTATATATTAGCTAGATAAATGTGTATAGTGGTGAGAACTGTTATTATTTTAGTTTCATAAACTAAACTTATCCACTAATGATAAAACAATTTTAAAACAGAAGTATTGACTTTTCTTATAAGTATTCAGGATTTATAAAATGTGAAAGTATTTTAGCAAAAAATATAAATATAGATATGTAATAAATATAAGACATGTATGACACATTACGTAACTTAAAATATAACTAGATAATAACCAACTTATAATTTAGATTAAAAATGTAAGTTATATAGACTTAGAGATGTAATTTGTTTCCAACAATCAGAAAAATAAAGAACTTAAGCCATGTCAAATAGTGACTTCCAGTATTTTGTAACAGTTCAGGCCTTCCTTCATTTAAAAAATATAATGTAGGAGCTCCAGTGGCGCAATCGGTCAGTGCACGGTACTTATAAAAAATATAATGCATAAGTCATTAAAATAAAGCATTTTAATTAGAACTTTTAAATAAAAGTAAAATGTCTAATTATTTTTCTTTTAAATTAGCATGTAAAAACTAAATAAAGGAAGTAGAAAGGACATAGGAAGGAAAATCAATTCAACTTCTGATTTTATATTCAAAATAGTAAATACTGATTAATGCACAAAAATAAATGTCGTTTTTTTCCTATCATTAAAATTTACCAGATCCCATAATCAGAACCAGAGATAGATAATACTGTGGCCCTGAAAGGTGTGTACAAGATTAGAGAGATTGTTTAACACAAAATGTCTTTCATGAAGTCTGTGCTTGTAAATTCCAGATGGCTTCGGACAAGACTGTGTGTATCACAGACCTAACTCCCCCCTTCTCAGGGCAGGACGAGAACAGGGACAGCAGGCAGCCAGAGCTATCCATCAGTTCTCTATTACACAGGAAAGAGAGCCCTGGTCAACACCGCATCAAAGGTAACATTATTTGGTGTAAAGAGAAGTCCCTGCATGTTCAGTTGGCATAAGCATCCTTTTCCAAGGTCGACTCACCAAGTTTCCAAGGAGTAACACTTAACTGTAAATATTTCCAAAACGGATCTTTAGAGATTCTTTCCTATTCAACTAGGTAGCTCTAGAAATTCATGTCGAGGACCTTGGATAATCCGATCCTAATGTGTTCTATTATTCTGTGACTTAATTGATGCACAGGCGAACCATCTGACTTGCAGCCAGCCTGGGAGATAAATGCAGAGCATGCTACTGTAATCGTACCTTATACCCAGGCACTGCCAAGACATAAAAATGGCAACTTAATAATGGCAACAACAGTAGCGATGATTAGAGGTAGAATTTTACTCCATCAGGTACTATGCTAAATGTTTTTCAGACATTCCATTCACTTCTCAGAAAACTTTACGAGGTAAGTTACTGTGCATACTCTGATACGATATAGAGGTACACAAGGTAAAAACATAAATACTGTGCGTCAAATACCCACCCTTCCGATTTCATCTTCCTCTCCAGAGACAGCCAAAATTTTATTACAAAAATACTTAACATATATTAATACTAATATACACATTATGCGTGTATTGTTAAAAGGCAGTAAGCAGTAAACGCTAAGCAGGAAAATGTAACAGGAAGGAGTATCAGAAGTACTAGAGGTGGCAGTGACGGTGGAGACGGTGGCTATGACACCACTGCTTATTTCTGTGGGTTTTCTAGACGTTTCCTATGGACTTACACACGTTAAGTACACACAGGAGAACATGGTTCTGTTTTAAATGTTTTTCTCCCTAAAGAGCGCCATACTATATAATGTTCTGCAAACTGCTTTTTTACTTACTATGTCCAGATCTTTTTACATGGAGTCACCACATCTGTTTAAATATGTGCACAGTATTCCTTAGTACAGATAGGTCATAATTAATGAACACTGTCTCAGTAATAAGCACTTAGATTGTTTTCTATTTCTATGAAAAATGATGTTGACATAAATATCTCTATAAATACATTTTATGCCCATGTCTAAGTATTTTTAAAGATAGATTCTAAAAAGTTAATAGCTGGGCCAAAAAAATTATATTTGCAATTCTGATAATGGCATAATGCTCCTGAGAAAAACTTTACAATGAACAGTGCCACCAACAGCACACAGAAGTCACTCCCTGTTTTCATTAACAATGCAGCGTGCACAGCTTTCAAAATCTTTCTGCACCTGCTTAAACGTGTAGTCACCAGCACAGTCCTTGGTGCACAGAGACCATCACCTTCGGCAGAGAGGGCACTGTGCCCCACTTCAGACAAGCACGTATTTCCAGCCTCTTATCTTCCCCAACTTTCATTAAATTCTGGACCAACTACAGATAAATCTTTCTGCTGTCATGCCAGTAAGCCGACTAGTACCAACTCAGGAAAACACAATTTAAGCAGTTCATGTTATGTTCATGATATCAGCAAGGTAGATATGCAAACTCCTTCCATTCCCCTTCCAAAGAAGGTTCTCCTCATTCCATGACCAAGAGGCAGGCAGCTTAGTGTCCGGTTCCCACTCACACAGGGACCGAAAAGCACGTGGGGAAACAGACCTGCAGACACAGCAGCAGGACAAACCCAGTGAAAGCTAAAAATAACAGAGCACGGTTGCATTCTAAATAAAAAGAACTGTATCCCCTCAGAAATATGAAGAAAACTGAGTGATACCAAGATAAACACAACACTGGACTGGGTGAAAATAACACAAAAGTTGGAAAAGTGGGAAAGATCAACATCAACAAACCAGTCACCTAGCCTATGAACCAACCAATCAAAATAATTATCCCCAGAGGTTTTTATTTTCAATTATACTCAGTTCCTCTCTTCGATAATCTGGTCTCTCAGTGCAGAAGAGAAATAGCATAATCACAACACATGGTAATGATGAACTAACTGAAGCTTCCTTGGTATCTCTGACTATGTGTTAGTGCCTCTATATATACAGCAGTATACAAGAAAGGAAAGGGGAAAGGAAAATGTCTTTAGATTTAGGTATTTTGATGATATGAAACTATCTCGGTTTACTGGAGAATATAGTGAACATGGACATTCAAAGAAATGTTTCAAATTACCCAGACGCTGCTAAGGTAAAATTACAAAACCATACCCTAAACAAAAGACACACTATTTCTCATAATACACACAGCTGGCTTACCCTGGGAAACTGTACTGAAAAGTGCAGGATCAATGGCCGGAATAGTTTGTGGAGTAGGTTGGATGGTATTAGTTGTTACACCTGCAAATCAGAAAACCACAAATGGGTATTAAAATTTTACACCTCTTTAATTATATAGTAGGACAGCACTTAAAGGATCACAGAGGAATTGCATGACTTCACTTCCTTGAACCCTTAATGGTTTCTAGTTTGATGCAGTTATTTGATGTTGGGGACTGGTATAGAAAATATGCAGGAAAATACATTTGATTGTTTACATATGTGTATTGGCTATACATTTCCTATTATGTATTTTGTTTGTCATGTCTAAAGCTTCAACTTGCTTCTCAATTAAAGTTCAAGTACCTGTAGAAGTAATGAGACTCCTTTCTTGCCTATTAATTTCTTGGTCAATTAATTTGGGGTCAAGGTAGGATACAATTATGATTTAATTTACCTTACAGGCTAAGTCTCATTTCAACCCTCTGCATTAAATTAAAAATTATACATTCCAAATTTCCAGTGAACACGTTTTTAAGATGGCATTTTTACATATCCAATAAGAAATTAGTTTTGACTTACTATTAGAACTTGTGATGACTCATATTCAGTAAATAACTAATATTCTTAATTAATACTAAGTGATATGAGTGGAGGACTACTAATCATTACGAATCAGTGTGTTAAAAAATTGACACACACTGTTGAAACTTCCCAGAGACTTAAATGATTTGATCAGTAAGAAAGCAAATGCACAAAAAAGTTGATACTGTAAATCAATGCACTCAGGTAGGAAACAGGATTCATTTGCTCTGAGCTAACAGGTTAAATTCAAATAGGCAACGTGTAGCAAGGGTAAAGTGGAAAACAATGAAATAAAAAGAGGGAAAGAGAAGGAAGAAAACAAAGGGGCAGGATTCTAGGAGACAAAAACACAGACGACGAGAGCTCTAGCACGGTGGTCTCAAAAAGGCCGACTTAAATTCTGAACTCTAGTGTGCGGTTCGAAGTTTGGACTTTGAGAGACTTTCTTACTGCCAACCCAAAGACCAAATGGCTTAAATATATACTATTTTATCTCATTTAATTTCGATTTAGGGCAAATTAGCTCCATTGTTTACCTTTGGAACTATTAAGTCATAAAAATATTACTTTCTAACTAAAAATTGAACTAATAAATAATTTAGCCCTGGTTGGTGTGGCTCAGTGGATTAAGTGCTGACCTGTGAATCAAAGGGTCGCTGGTTTGATTCCCAGTCTAGGGCACATGCCTGGGCTGCAGGCCAGGTTCCCGGTAGAGGGTATGCAAGATGCAACCACACATTGGTGTTTCTCTCCCTCTCTTTCTCCCTCCCTTCCCCTCTCTAAAAATAAATAAGTAAAAATAAATACAATCTTTAAAAAAAAACACAAAAAAAATTCAAAGTACAAAGGGATAAAGAGTCAAGTATAATTTCTAAATAGTAAAAAAAATGCACATGAACAGCCTACTTCTTATTCCTACTCAAGGCCACTTTCAGGCCAATACCATTGTCTAGGGCCCTCTTCCATGCACCTATAAGCATGTGTGTGTCCAGACCAATGTACCTGCATAAAAACGAATGTTCTATAACCCTTTCATAGTTCCATCTAGGTATCAATGCCATTCCTTGTTAAGTAACTTGCGTTTCTGCCCAAATTAAAATCCTCCAAACAAATGCCTTTCTCTGTGGAGATGACATATGTACTTTTTATGGTCAGCATTCTGCACTAATTTTTTAAAAAAGATTTTATTTATTTATTTTTAGAGAAAGGAAGGGAGGGAGAAAAAGAGGGAGAGAAACATCAAGATATGGTTGTCGATCAAGTGCCCCCTACTGGGAACCTGGCCTGCAACCCCGGCAATATGCCCTGACTGGGAATCGAACCAGTGACCCTCTGGTTTGCAGGCTGGCACCCAATCCACTGAACTACACACCTGCCAGGGCTCTGCTCTAATTTTTAAATACATATATTTGTATATCTCCATATGATCAGGCACTTGATATCAACAAGAACAAACAGAATTTAGAGGGAGAAAACGTAGTTATGTAGTAAAATTTTATTTGAGCAGCATTTAAAAATTAGGTAGTCTGCACTTAATTAAGAAATTCTGGTCACAGTTATTCAACTAAGACTTGAACTGGCAACACAGGCTGCTCAACATGCCTCATACAGCAGGCAGAAGATGCTGCTTCGCATCTGTTTGGACACACACGAGCCAAGGCCTGTCTTCTTGGCAACCATGGTAACATGTTGCCACGGGGCCCAGCATACTGGTACTGGCTCATCACAAGTGCATGAATGCCAGCCAGATTGGTAAAACTCGTTTTCAATGTATTTTCATTATTTTTTGAGATGCCCAAATCTAGTTTCTTCCCGTGTCTTCTTATCTGCAAAGGTCTCATCTGTCAATTTGCAAATGGGCTGCAGTCCCCTATACTGCAGTAGGTTGGAGTGAACATTCCTGGGGAGTTGGCAATGCTTTCTTTCAAAAAAAAAAGAAGTAATAAAAAGTAATTTTGGTTAATTTTAAAGTAGATGGTTACATATCCTATTAGATGGGATTAATAATACATATTTAAGAATTAAACACTGCAAGGTTTCTAATTAAGTACTAAATTGTTCTATTAACTAAATGGTGTTGAGAAAAATAGGTACTGGTTAGCAAACTAGAGAAGACTATCCATGAAAGTATAATTAAACAGAACCCTGAAAGGCAGTAGCTTTTGGAGAGGCAGAGAAACAGGCAGGAGGACATGCTATCTACTAAGAACACTCTTAAGTAAAGGTAAGAAAACAGGAGGATTTTGGTTGAGTAAAACGTCAGTATAACCAAGGAAAACAGCACTGGTACAAATGATTAGGCCAGAATACAACCGAGTTTGAAAGCTGTGTAGAACTCCAATGCAGTGCTGCTGACATTTAGAAGAACAACAGAAGTTTTTAATATATACAAAGTGAGCTGCATTTACAATGAAAAGGCTAGCGTTAATTATGAAATTATTATTTAATCTATTTAGATCATTCACGGGAACCTTCCTCTATATTTACCAACTGTAAAAGTGAGTGCTTCAAGAGAAAGAACTCAGTACACTACTATTCGCATCTGCTCCTACAGTGGTTAAAGCACAGAGCAAACTCACGGCCTCTTTAAACAATCGCTTTCCCTGCTCTCGCTGCACCCCCGTTACTTTCTTGTGGAAGAACTAAAAACTGTATATTAGTACATACTATTCTTTTCAGCTATCTTAAGGATTTCCCTTTGATAAAAGTGCATCCTGGACCTTTATATGAGAGAAAGTAAATCATTCTTAAAGTGAGTAAGAGGGGAAACATCTGCTATATTTATAAACTAAAAATCTTATTTCATTTTCTATTAGGCAACTATAAACTGATTTTTTAAAAGCTGTTTTAAATATAATAGAAAAAAATTCTGCCAGCTGAGAAGATTCCAACATCTCAAAGCAAACTTAGAGGGGGAATGTATATCAGAAAAGCAGGTTTTGATTTGAGAATATTAGCTCCTCAGAGGAAGGAAAGGAAAAGGAAGGTGCCGAAAACATGAAATCAGAATGACTTGGGTTCAAACTCTAGTTGTTATCAAC
>VMDR010008278.1:0-37199 GCA_007922815.1 Macrotus californicus | reverse complement strand
ATATTATTCCTGTTTGTCAGATGAGACAACTGAGGCATGGTGATGTGAAGAGTGAGATGAGGAGTTCCCTTCCGATACATGTGCTCAGTAACCGGTGTTCTTAGCCAGTGTTCTAGTATTGCAGGCTGCGTGGGTCAATCAGATTCACTCACCACCAACCGAATATCTTTTATCTCCCCAATCCCAACGTTAATTTTCTTCTTCTCATTCACAGGCAGCCGGATGTTTAGAAGGTAGTACTTATGAGCCACAGACCCGATCTCCATGAAAGGAAGGACATCACATTCATAGTAACGGCCCTCATGCTCTGGGGTCTGGAAGAAGAGAGATTTTGAGACAGGCTTATTATTTCCAATAGACTGTCTGAACTGTTCGTCTTACCTTTGCTTCCTATCACCAATTCTAGAAAGCTAATGCTTAAAGGTGTACCTTAGACGTACAGATAATAGGACACACTGGAGACATGGTATCCACTAGTTGCCCTTTCCACCTTCAAAACAAACAAACAAAAAACCTTAAAACCACTACCCACATTTGAGCCAGAACCTAAGACCTTAGGTAAAAAACATAAATCTTTTCTAATTCTTTACTCTTTTCTTAGCGTTTTCGCCCTCATTTGAACCTAATATCAAAATAACCTGGCCTACTGGGAAGGACTGCAGTCTTTTTAGCTGCAGGCTCTCATTGGAGACCTGCAAGGTTCCGGGGAACAAATAGTCAACTTCTTAAGTGTTCAGAAGGAAGCCCTTGCTGACCTTCATCACAGTCTTAGATAATGGCTAATTACTTACATGGTTTTGGCCAGCAGGAGAAGCTGCAAGAAGCTGAAAATATCTACTTTTTATTGACTTGATAGAAAAAAGAAGCAACTCCAGGAGCCCTTGGGATTTGAGGAAGACAAAAAGGGATAAAAGGTAATAATGGGATTAGTTTGTTAGAGATGCTCACTTGGAATTTTCTATCTCCAAAGCTTAACTGCCCAAGAGGCAAGATAGCAGAAGGAGCAGAAATTTTAATTAAACAAAAATTAATTCCAGTTTCTAATAAAAGCCTCTTGGACTTCCTGCCAAACAACTGAAGAGGCGCTGCCCAGAGCATGGCAGCGGGAGTTTGGAGAGTAGGGGCACAGGCTGTTTGAAAGCTAAACCCTGCTCTCCCGCACCAGGACTTCTGGCCTGTGTCCCTGCCAAGGGGCAGGGATGGCGGGCTAAATACAGGCATGTAGAAGCATGAGCTTTAGCAGCTAGGGACTTTTTCCTGATAAAAGAGATGAGTGTCTGCCATCAACATTGGGTTTATATACCATTTTCAATGTTTGCTGATCAAACAAGTGGTAAAAAAGACCTAATTAGTTGTTCCCAAGCTTAAATTCTCAGGAACTACATAATTTTTTCTTTATCTTCAGAGTAAAAAGTATAGTGGAGAAATCAGAAGGAAGATAGTAAGGAGTCTATAATCTAACTAGTGTGTGAAGAGCCTTCTGCCCCTTCTTTGACCTCCGGGAGTTCTTTATTGGAGGGTCAGAGCTTAGGGTGCCATAAACAGACCTTTTTTTTTAAGATTTAATTTTTATTTATTTGTAGAGAGAGGATGGGAGGAGGGAGGGAAGAAGAGAAACATCAATGTGTGGTTGCCTCTCGTGCATCCCCTACTGGGGACCTGGCCCGCAACCCAGGCATGTGCCCTGACTGGGAAATCGAACCAGTGACCCTTTGGTTCACAGGCCAGTGCTCAATTCACTGAGCCACACCAGCCAGGGCCAGACCTTGGTATAGAGACAAAAGACACACATGACAAAGGAGAGGTGGAGAAGGCAAATATCTGGCTTATACTTATGTGCTTCTACTCTTCCCTACTCAAGGCAGACATCACTAATCAATCCTGACAGTTTTTCATCCTCTAAGCAGGGGTGTCCAACCTGTGGCCCGTGGGCCACATGCAGCCCAGGATGGCTATGAATGCGGCTGAATACAAAATCATAAATTTACTTAAAACATTATGAGATTGGCCCTGGCTGGCATGGCTCAGTGGATTGAGCGCGGGCTGCAAACCAAACAGTTGCTGGTTCTATTCCCAGTCAGGGCACATGCCTAGGTTGCAGGCCAGGTCCCCAGTGGGGACCACGTGGGAGGCAACCACACATTGATATTTCTCTATCCCTTCCCCTCTCCAAAAATAAATAAATAAAATAAAATCTTTAAAAAATGTTATATCTTTAAAAAAAAACAAAACAAACATTATGAGATTGTTTATGATTACATGTTGTAATGTATTTAATGTGTGGCCCAAGACAACTCTTCTTCCAGTATGGCCCAGAGACACCAAAAGGTTGAACACCTCTGAAAGTTTTGAGGGGCTTTTATCAGAACTACCAGTTGATTAGACTTGGATTGTGGAATTTAAGAAATTCTTCCATATAAAGAATATTGCTTCTTTCCCAAACTTCAGCTGTAGGCTGTATAGGTTGTTTTTCTCTTCCTTCTGCTCCTTTCTCTCTCTTATGCTTACAAGTCAGGGCTGGTGTTAGGCCTCTGCAGGAACAACAAGAATACACTATAGGCTCCAATTCTGCCTCAGATTAAGCTGCACTGAGGAGGTTGAGTACCCTCTGTGCTAACAGCAAGAGGAGGGTTTTACACGTTTTCCTGTCAGGGACTTGTTTCTAGAAATTGAGACTTTGAGGGGGAAGGAAACAAAAGCTTATTTAGTCTAATGCTACTGACTTCATTATGCAATGTGCCTCTGGTCCCAAAAGTAATAGTATGGAGTTGAGGGCACAGGTCTTCCCAGGCCAGCCTCCAGTTCCGATGGGGAAGAGGTCAGTGAGTATGGCAGGCAGAACGGAATGACACTGCCTCGGGCATGCCTGAAGCAGGCGTTGTGCTGTGATAAGGAGAGCAAAGAACTCCAAGCCGGGAGACTTAGATTCTAGCTGTGACCTTGCTCCTTGATGAGTACCTTGTGAAGGTCATCCACCTCATTTGGCCTTACTTTCCTCATAAGTAAAACAAGAAGATAAAATAAGATAATCTGCAGGGTTACTTCTAATTCCTCATTATGGGTCTCTGGGTGTCCTCCACTTCCCTATCCCTACCAACCCATGAGACAAATTTATCTAAGTTTAAGAAATTAGACATGCTGGCTCCTGGGATCCTGGCCTGGCCCATCTGTCTCAAAGACAAATTCACTGTATCCTGTTGGGGACTTTTCCTTATGCACTGACATTCCGCCTCTGCCAGGATTTAGGGCATTTAGAAAGAAAGACACTCTCCCTGCTCTCTTTGCTCTGTCCCATCCCCCTCAGCCCTCCCCCAACTCCAGCGTGAGACTGACTAATTAGGACAAATTACAGCAGGTGGCAACTTGACTTTTTTTTTTTTATAACTTTGCAATCCACCAGGGACTAAAAAGCTTTAAAGCAATTTCTCATTTAATCTTCAGGCTCAAGACTAAATTTCACTGCAATCAAAAGACACAGATTTGATGATTCATTTCCTTCACACTTTTCAAGGTTTAATATCTTTCTTGAAAGGGATCAACACATCCTAAAGATAATTAAGCAGCCAACATTAAGGAGCAGTTACAGGCTTCTTAATGACTTCCCCTTACTCTGCTTCTCAGTGCCCTCCAAGTGTGTAAGTAAGGTGAGAAATGACTTTTCCCTTTTCTGAGGATGAAATTCCATATCCCAAAGCTTTATATCCTTTATCTTAGATAGCCAACCAATCTCACTGCTGAAAGATGCAATCAACTTGCAGCAACTGCTAGAAAGGTTTTAATTAATTTTCTCCGTTGCACATGAAGATCTGAAAATGTCAGACATTCCTCTCTCCCGCTACCTCCAGTTTCTCTCTACCATTCATTTTTACCCACTGATTGCCCCCAAGGGTCTACCCAAACAATTCCAGATAGTTTTTTTCGTTGGGGGTGTGCTATAATTGGCACTCAGCAAAGGGTCTAGGGCAGTGGCTCTCAAACTTTATCAAGCTTAAGAAAAGGAATTGATCTACTCATTCACTGATGGGCACTTAGGCTGCTTCCAGCACTTGGCTATTATAAATTGTGCTGCTGTGGTGGGGGTGGGTGAGGTGGGGGGAAGTGGTGTCGGGAAAATGGACACAACTGTATTTGAATAACAAATTAAAAAGTTGTTATTAAAATTGTAAATAATAAAAAAAAAGAAAAGAAAAGGAATTGAAATCCTGTTAAAACAGATTCCTTGCTCTTACACCCTGAAATTTTGATCCGGTAGGTTTTGGGTATAACCTGGGAATCTGCATTTCCTATGAGCTCTCAGGTGATGCTGAAGCCATTGGTTCTCAAACCAGACTTTTTGAGGCTCTAATCTAGGGAACTTGGGAAGAGAGACTTAATAAATGCCAGGTTCCCCAGTAGGTGCTTAATGCCCATAAGACAGAGTCCTGGTCACCCATGTGATGAACATCCGCTTTCATTCTCAAGCATGTCCCAGACTGCATGTTCAATGATAAGGTCATCTTGCTTATGTTCACTATCTCGCCTTGTCTTTACAAAGTCTCCACAGAAGTTTTTTTCATCCCATTTCACAGAAGAGAAACTGGACCTCAGACAGTTTGCCTGATGTCATGCAGACAGGAAGTTATACAACCTGAAACTGAAGACAAGTATATTTTGCTGCAAATCTACACTTTTAACGAATGTGAATGCCTTGAACCTGCCCCATATTACTTCTCTTTAGGGTAGGTTGGACAGGGCAGGGGCATTGTATTCAGAGGCTTCAATCTACTGTTCTTACCAATCATTCCACAGGGAACCCCAACTTCAGGTATAGGCAAATGCAAAGTTAGGAAAAGTCAAGCTAAGAGAGGAGAGGAACAAAATCAGACAACAGAGTGGTTACTACACAACTGTCTAAGTCCTTTAGGTGCAATTGATCTGGAGATGTCATGTGACAAAATGACATACTCAAGAATGTGCTCCTGTAGAGCCTGGTCGCTCCCACACTTCACACAAACAAAATGAGGCCATTTCTGTACCTAAAGAGCCATCAGAGATCACCTACCATTGACAGTGCACCATGTCAGCACCCCTGAGGAATGTGAATAGCCATGAGTAACAGTAACTCTGGCTCCATTTCACCTTTACAGAGACTTTCAAAAGACTTTCAAGAGCCACCTGGGGTCAGAATGTCAGGGAGGCATGCATGAGGGCAGCACTTTCCTTTAGTAAAGGGCCTCCAGCTAATTCTGATTTGGTCCTTAAACCATCAAATCCCACTATCCTCAAAAGTCACTGAGTCAATCCCTGAATTTTTATTTATGAGGAATCTAAGGCCTTTGCCCCCGCCTCCCCAAAATATCTCCCTATTTTCCATGCAGGACAGTAATCTCCCTTCCATGGGTGGTTGAATGAGTCCTCCTGGAAGGACTGGAGAAGGGAGAGTCTGAAAGATGGGTTAGAAGACTGAGGCCTCAAATAAGACTAGATTTCCTTTTTCGTGTCTTCTTTTGCCTGTGGTCATTGGGATTTTTACTTTTCATACTTGCACATTAACTTTGGCAGCAAAGAGATGCCTAAGAAATAGAGAAGTAGACACAGCATTAATCCAGTATCAGCAGATTCTTACACCTCAAAATAACTTAGCAACGGTCTTCACACATGGTTAGCTATTAACCAAAGAATGAAGAATTTATTTTTATGTAAGTATTTCAAAGAAACAACTAAATCCCTTCAGTCATACATTCCTTGTAGTCTTTCCTCATTTGCAAGGATGTAAAATATCTACTGGCTCTTTACTAAGACAACGGACAATGTGGCTCATGCATGCTAAGAAATAAGGAACATGCCTGTTAACTGTAAAGCAAATCTTCCCACATACCTGGACACTGAAAAAAAAAAAACTCCATCAACTTAGACATCAAAGAATCCTACCTTGGGGGATGTGAAGGTACATTTGAGTTTCCGGGGCACTCTCTCATGGGCCATTTCAGTCCACTCGGCAGACGCGTCATCACGGTAAGCCAGGGAAACATCCATGGAAACTTCTGCGTTTTCTCCTGCACAAGAAGTACTCACAATTCAGAAATAGCTTTGGAAACAGTTCAAAAATTCTTATAGGCTCTGCCACAGGAACCGACAAGACCCAAGAAATATATTAGTGCCTATCAAGCTCCAAATGTGAAACTCCAAATCTGAAGACTTAAAAGTCGTGGGATGAATGGCTGGGTGCTGGGTCCCCTTTTACAACCACTGTGCAGACGGGGCCCTCACTCTCTCTGAGGCAGCTTGGACAGTCATATTCTGACTTATTCAGCACTCACCCTCCTATAACTTGCACTACTAGTCCTAGGTCTGCCCATAGGAGTCACATGGAAGGTGAGGTCCTTGTTCCACAAAGGGCCCTGGCTGGGTAGCTCAGTTGGTTAGAGTGTTGTCCTGATACACCAAGCCTGTGGGTTTGATCCCTGGTCAGCGAATATACAAGAATAAACCAATAAATGCATAAATAAGTAGAAAAACAAATTGATGTTTCTCTCTATGTATCTCTCATTCCTCTTTCTCTCTAAAATCAATAAATAATTTTTCTTTTAAGTGCCTGAGGTACTAAAAGCCATACCTAATCTGCCTGTGTTTTCTCTCTTTTCTGAGAAACATGACCAGGTTTTTTCAACCCCCTTAGAGACATGATTCTAGTATCTTTGGTGCTTTCTTCTGGACATACCCTGGTCTGAAAAGACCCTCCCTAAAGTTACCCCCAATAAGCTCTCAAATATAAGATCTGCTACTTCTCTATAAATGTAAACCCCCTTCTTCACATTGTGGAAAATGTCAATCTAAAAGATGAACGTTTTCTCTCAAAATTAATGACTTATTATTAATGAGCACATGATTGTACAAATAAACTTTCACATATTCTGCCATATCAGTAAGGACCATGAATAGGTTTAACTCACCACAGAACTCATTAAGGAGTTTATATTAATAAAAATTGCACCTATACATTTGTCTGTTTTATACTATGTTGATCAAGCTCAAGAACAGGGGGCTTCTAATGGAGAATAAAAAAAGCACAGACTACATTTCCAAAATGATAGCTCCCACTTGGGGTTGTGAGGCTGCACTCAGTTCTAGGCTCTGGAACCTGAACACACACAGGTCACAAGGGGAACAGATAAGAATAACTGCTATTGGAAAATTAGGGCTTTTCTACCACTGGCCCAGTGTGGCTTGAAGTCTATTTGACAGTGTCATAAACCCCTGATTTTCTGAGGAAATCCAGGAAGAGAAAGAAATGATGCACACCAAAGAAGGGACCTGAGACCATTCTGATGTAGATGAAATCCTCTGTGAACTTTGGAGTTTGCTACTTTATTAATATTTAAACCTCAGTGAATCATGGTGTGGCTACTGTGTTTTCCTCCTCTTTCTCCTGAATTTTTTTTTTTAAAAAAAAGAGAAAAAATGAAACCAAAGGCTATTGAATCACCAGGGAAAAAAATGTAGATAAATGAGTGGGCCAGAGATTTCAACAAATTTCTTACAGAGGAAAAATAAAGTAGGATTTCCTGACAGTGATAGAGATAGGCACAGCATAAACTTCTACAGAAGGGATATTCTGGGAAAGTGAACCCACATGTCCAACAGACCACCCAAGCGACTCTGAATTTGAAAGCACTAGATGTTGCGGAAGGCAGAAGTGAGGCCTGGCACCGACATCAGGGTGGCTGGGTTGAAGTCTGTACACAGAATCATTGGACCTCCAGTTCTCCTACATCACCACACAGTCTGAGGGGACACTCTGGACTTGAGGACACCAGGCAATGCAGAGACCCAGGGCTGAAAACGGGCAGAGTCTGTATAAGAAACTGTGGGATGCCCAGCTGGGCAGAAGCAATGCTTGAAGTTCATTTATCCTCTAGGTTAGGGGACAGAGTGGCTACAACTTCTCCTCACTGGGCAGTCTTGTGGTCAGTAAAAAAAATTGGCCAGAGCTTCAGTACTAGGCACTGATATATATATATATATAAATTATATATATAATTTTTTTCTTTTATTTGTAACACTGGGATTACAAATTGGGGCCTTTACTTCTAGAACCATACAGCTCAAGAATGCCAGTCAGAAAAGGTGTAAAAGAAGTTATCAATTCACACACTGAGCTCATGGGAACACTAGGGTTCAGAGCAGTTCTGCCTGAGCCACAGGTAGGAGGGGCTGTTAATGTGAGACCCATACTTTTACTCTTTTTAAATTTTTTTAATATCTATTATTGATTATGCTATTATAGTTGTCTCAATTTTTCCCCCTTTGCCCATCTCCACCTGGCAACCCCTATTCCCTTTGGCAATCCCCCGATAATTCATGTCCATGGCTCATGCATATAAGTTCTCTGGCTTCTCCATTTCCTATACTGTACTTGATACATCCCCCTGACTATTCTGTAACTATCAATTTGTGCTTCTTAATCCCTGCACCTTTTCCCACATTCTTTCCCTTCCTATCCCTGCTGATAACCCTCCAAATGATCTCCATATCTATGATTCTGTTCCTGTTCTGCTTGTTTGTTTAGTTCATTTTTTAGATTAAATTTTTGATAGTTATGAATTTATTGCCATTTTAATGTGCATAGTTTTGATCTTCTTCTTTTTCTTAAATATGTCCCTTTAACATTTTATATAATAATGGCTTGGTGATGATGAACTTCTTTAGTTTTACCTTGTATGGGAAGCACTTCCTCTGCCCTTTGATTCTTAATGATAGCTTTTCGGGATAGAGTAGTCTAGGTTATAGGTCCTTGATTTTCATCACTTTGAATACTTCTTGCCAGTCCCTTCTAGCCTGCGAAGTTCCTTTTGAGTAATTAGCTGATAGTCTTCTGGGAATACCTTTGTAGGTCACTCTCTTCTTTTCCCTTGCTGCTTTTAAGATTCTCTCTTTATCTTTAACCTTTGGTATTTTAATTATGATACGTGTGGTCCTCTTTTTGTCCATCTTGTTTGGGACTCCCTGTGCTTCCTGGACTTGCTTGTCTATTTCCTTCACCAAATCAGAGAAGTTTTCTTTCATATTTTTTTCAAGGAAGTGTTCAGTTTCTTGCTCTTTCTCTTCTCCTTCAGCCAGCCCTATGATTTGAATGTTGGTACAGTTGAAGTTGTTCCTGAGGCTCCTTAACCTAGCCTTGTTTTTTTGGATTCATTTTTCTCCTTGCTGTTCTTATTGAAAGTTTTTTTCTTCCTTATGTTCCAAATCATTGATTTGATTCTCAGTTTCATCTACTCCACTATTGATTCCCTGTAAATTTTTCTTTATTTCACTGAGTGTAACCTTCATTTTTGCCTGGGTCTTTTTTATGTTGTTGAAGTTCCCAATGAGTTCCTTGAGCATCTTAGTAACTCTGCATCTGTTAGTTTGCTTATCTCCATTCTGTTAAGTTCTTTTCTTAGAATTTTGTTTGGTTCTTTCATTTGGACCATGTTCCTTTGTCTTCTCATTTTGGCAGTCTCCCATGTTTGTTTCTACGTATTAAGTAGAGCTGTTTGACTCCCTGTCTTAGTAGTGTGGCCATTTGTAGAAAAGTGCGCCAGTAAGTTGGATGGGATGGAGTCTTAGGTAATCGCCTGGGTGGGGCAACCTGTGTGAACAAGGTTGATAGAGTCTCAGATAAGGTGTCCTCACTCTGTGGCTCTGTGTGGGGGAGGGCTCGGAAAGGGGACAATACCTCTGTCTGGTCTCTGGAGTTCTGTCCAGGAGGAAGCTGTCCCCCACCACATGCCCTGAGGCCAGACACTTCAATTTCTCTCTGTGTGCCCTTCCGGCTGCTGCCCTGGGGCTGGAGCCCAGAGGGAGAGAGTCTGTGTAAGTCCTAAGACTGTTGCAGGAACTAAGAGAGGAGACTCCTGAGAATATTTCAGTTTCTTCCACCACCAACCTCCACTGGTTTTTCTCCAAAAGTTGTGGAAACTTATCTTCCTGGCACTGGAACCCCAGGCTGAGTGGTCTGGTGTGCGGCTGGGATCCCTAGCTCTGAGGTATGCCTCCCAATTTTTATCCACTACGTGTGGGTATGGGACCTCCATTCTGTGTCTCCCCATCTCTGCTCCTCTCTGCATCTCTGCCTCTCCTACCCATCTGGAAGGACGTGACTTTTTTAATTCCTTGGTTGTCAGACTTCCATATAGTTTGTATTCTGACGAATTTGAGTGATAGTTGTTTTGTAGTTTAATTGTAATTTTTGCTGTGGTTGTGTGAGGATGCGAGCCATGTTTTCCCATGCCTCCATCCTGACTGGAAGTCTGGAATGAGTCCCACACTTTTAAAAGGTCCAACTCTGGCCCTTTTCCAGCTGTTCCCTTCCTAACAGGGTGAGATAACCTTAGTAAAGGGGACATGTCCACTGAGAGCTAAATCTACCCCCAAGTTCCAGACCATGCTCTAGGAGCTTGGGAACCCGGAATATCCTACCTAGACAGTTCTGAGCTAACTTCCATGGCCTGGCAGGGGGGCCTCTTCCCCAATCTGGCCTCCTAAGGGGAACTACACAAGTATATACGCACCCTAGGGCGCAGGAGTGGTCAGAGGCTGCTGTTTATAAAACACTATGAGTAGAGATTGGGCTTGGAGGTTAGGTGTCCACACACAAGCACACAGGCCCCCCTCTGTCTAGGATGAATCCTGGGGTGGGAACAGAAGGCCTCTAGGGACCTACACTCTCTGGTCAGTCACATTTTGGCACAGAATTCCAAGGAGTCCAAGACCCCTAAATAAAAACCTGGCCTTCCATTTCATTATGAAGGCAGATTTGTTACAATTAAGTGAGAGAACATTTGTCTTAACAATTTGTTATCACTTTTAAGTATTTAGACATATGGCAGCCATACCGTCATAGGTGCTGTTGCCCTGAGCCCCCACAAACGTTAAGGATGGGCCTGCTTCAGAGCAGGGGCCTCGGAAAGAGAGAAGCCAGACAGGTTGGCCCCCTGGCCTGCTCCCAGCTTTGAGTTATTCCCACCTGTTGGGAATCCCCAAACTGTTTTAACACATGCTGTGAAAAACACAAATTTAAAACACTGTTTTCATGTACAACTTCTCTGTATGAAACCCCTAGGTCTTCCTTGCTTTCATTTAAATACCTCGTTTAATTTTCCCAACTATTCTATTAAATGGGCATAGTTCTATCCTGTTGATAACTAAGGTCCTCAGACATTAAGTCACTTAAAGTCATATTGTAATTGGTAACATGAGAAAGACAACCATTTGGAAACTATCTTAAAAGACAATCATCTTTTTTGTATTGCTTAAAGAAAACTGGCTAACTTGTGCACAATAAGCCCCTCAAACTAGTCACAAAATATGGATCTGTAAGTCTTTCGTAAAAACTTGTCGTTCTTACACCCATTCTATGAAGAGGAGGTTATATAAATTGCCCAAGTATATCAAGAATACACAGTAATGCATCATAATAATAGTAATACAATGGCAGAGGTAGGACTTAAACCTTCGTCTGGATCACCCCAAAGCCCCACTACGCTTTACTACCTTCGTTGGTAGAAACCAGTAGAATTCTAGAGAAACTTAACAGTTGAACCAATCACACTGTGCGCAAAGGGCCACTCAGCTCTGACCAAACATTCTTTGCAGACTTCCATAGGAGAGAACTATGCAATGTGCTGGGCAGTTGCAAGCAGGGCTTGTAATGTATCTGGAATTCCCCAATCTGAGCTTTGACAGGAGGAGCTGCCAAAACCTACACAGCACCCTTTCAGAAAACTGACTGCTATGGCACGATGTGATCCAGACAACGTGCAGATGGAAGCCTGGGGACACCTGGTTCACATCATGGTTCTGCCCCCTAACTACATGTGTGATCAGGGACAGGTTGAGTTTGGATAGGGGAATAAGTCCCGTCTGCTGGTGGCGGTTGCTTTTGGCTCCAGCCCATAGACATCATGAGGCAGAATAGGTTGTTCTTACCAGATCTGCATTTTTCAAGACAAGCCAGAAATTCAAATTGTTATGAGACATCTAATTATGAGAGGGGTTTCATAACATCTCTGGTTCATTAAAAACAAAAACTAAACTAAAATAAAATAAAATGAAACACAATCTCTGTGCAGGTCGGCTAATAAAACATGAGGCTACCTGAGTCACTGTGTGGAGGGGACAATTCTCACACTGCCTCCACTCCTTTCTCTTCTACCATTCCTTTCTCATCATTCAAGGGAAATTCTTTCTAAGGCTTTCTGTTATTGTTCATGAACTTTATCACATGTTTTGCCTAATCTGCATAGATCACCTATTTACTTCCTATGTAGTTTGAGGCAGGTGGCATCATTCTTGTTTGTGAGATAGGGAACATAAGACCTGAAAGTCACACCCCTAAAAACACTGGGCTCAAAGCTTCTAGAGCTTCCTGGCCTACAGTCATAGCCTTTTGTTGTCTTTCATGGTGTACTTATAAATAGAAACCACAGGGAGAATAGCCAGTTCAAGTGACCCTCCCACCTTCCTTCACTGGATGTTGTGATATCACTCCGAGACAAACGCTCAGGTTCCTTATCTGTTGGAATAAGACTTGCTTCCTAGGATTTTGTGATCACTAAATTAGTTACTGCATCAAAAATGCTTAGAGCAGTGCAGAATGCATAAAGGATTAGCTATTGTTATCATTTTATTAGGGAACTGAAACTCTTATACCTACCTTTAACTCAAAATAATTATCAGATTTCAGAAACATGTAAATTTCCACTCTGAAACCCCTATCCAAACCTGGAACATAAACTGAGAAAGAGGGAAGCACTGGGCTAAGGAACCCAGCAAAGCTGTGAAGTCAGCCACCTCAATCATTTTCTCTTCGGCCTCCAATGGACTCGGAAATAAGGTTCAGCTTTAATGACTATGTTGCACGTAATAAAAGACCAGTTTCATGACTCCTGGGCTACTCCTCCTCACCATCCCCACCCCCAGAGATAATGAAAGTGAAGGATCCAATTTGAACTCCCTGGGAGAATGGCAGGAAGGCCAAGGTAGGCTACCTCTGGCACCTGGAGAACCTTCCCTATAAAATGAGGACACTGGTTATACCAGTTCCCTGGTGGAAAGTTGTAAGGTGTCAGCATAGGGCATTTATAGATTTGAAATGCATGGTTTTCCACAATATATCAGACCAGCAGCTTTGCTATACTGTGGGCTGTCCAAGCTTCACTTTTCTCAAATGGCTTTGGAGACACATTTTGGTTGGGTGGAAAATTCATTTAGAAAGCTGAGAAGGGAGGTGTGGAAAGGCACTGTGGTTCTTGACAGACACTTACTATTCGCATCCTGTTATGGGGGCGGTGCTCCAACACGAGGAAACCTGTGCTCCAGGGTTCTGCAGAAACAGACCCAGATGGCAGACCCAGGTGGAAGGACCTGTGCTTTTCCATATTAGGAAGCATCGATCAATCATATCCTTAGGAAGCATTTATCTTTGTACTAGTTAATTAAAGAGCCCTGCTCTGCATCTAAAAAGCATTTGCCCATCAGTTTTCTGAAGACAAGTGGAAAGTCAGAAAGACGAGCAAGTCCTCTGAGTGAGCCAAAAATGATGGGGAGACAACTAGCTAGAAAAGAATCTGAGCACCTCCAAGAAGTTGGGGCAGCTGCTTAAATGAAAGAATGACTCCTGGGGGCAGGAAGGGGGAGAATGAAGTGATGAAAGGCAAGGCTTTTCACGGAGGAAGTCATCAAATGATTTTCACTTACACTTTTTTTTAATTTTATTTTTCAATTACAGTTTATATCTGGTATTATTTTGTATTAGTTTCAGGTGTTAGCCATAAAATTAAATCTTAACATTTGCAAAAGCATGGATAAACCTAGAGGGTATTATGCTAAGTGAAATAAGTCAGTCTCACACATTTTGAAATGGGCATTTGCCAGGATAGTGCAAAGTGTTTGGGGCCAAAGAGATCTGCTTTTGAATCCTATCTTTACATCTTTCTAGTTAAGTGACCTTGAAAAAGTCTCAGTTGCCACCTCTGCAAGATAGAAATAGTGGGGCCTACTTCCCAAGGCTGTTGACCTGACTACCTGTCACACCGACACTTCAAAATACTAGTTCCCTGCGCCAGCTGGTATGGCTCCTTTGGAGCATTGTCCCATACACTGAAAGGTCACACATTCAATTCCCAGTCAGGGCACGTGCCTGGGTTGCATATTTGGTCCCTGGTCAGGAGTGCATACAGGAGGCAACCAATCGATGTTCCTCTCACATCAAATGTTTCTCTCCCTCCCTCTTTCTCTTTCTCTCCCTCCCTTCCTTCCCTTCTCTCTGAAATCAATAAGCATGTCCACAGGTGAAGATAAAAAAAATGCTAGTTCCCTTTCCCTCCAGTCTCAGGATGGTTAAGTTATATTGTTGACCAATTAACTAGAAATAAAGGGGAAAGGGGGCAGGGGAAGTCACATTGAGAGGAAATAAAGAATTACATTATGGTTGTCAAAGGTTTCCTGAGAACCCTTGATTTCCCTGGGCCTTTGCCCTGGGAAAAAAATTAAAGAGGTTTCAAAATGCTCATATGCATTCCTACATTCCATAGGGGAGCCTGTCAGTCACCAGGGTTTGTTTGGGTAACCTCTGAAGGAGGACGCCCAGACCAGCCTCCAGCAGACATATAATCTGGGGTTATTTATGCCAGCGTTCCTTCCCCAATCAAAAACTCTCTGACCTGGCTTGTATTTTCTTGACGCTTTCAATTAAGGAAATAACAAAACAAACTCTGTCCTATATCCACAGCTAGGTCTGGTAAAAATGGACTCAGCTAATTATAAATTTGGCCCTGGGTGTTTTCTTAAGATGGCCTACAGGCCTGGGTGTGAGCAGTTACAAAAATGAATGAGTACAATTATTTCGCAAACCAGCCTAACAGTTTAGTTCACATTACCTCTCTCGTTTGTCCAGTGTTTGCATTGTGGAGAAGTATTTTCCACACGTGAGAGGACATTTTTCTAAGCATCATCAAAATGGTCCCTTGCTGTGTTCTGAAGCGATACCCCCTAGGCAAAGTTAACTGAATGTAATAAAATACCAATCTATGAAACATGATGAGGATGGGGGAAATATTCCTCACATCAGGCCCTTTGCAAAGTAGCATCTCAGTTAGAAACACTTTCATTTATCCTTACTGTACCCTATGGTACTGCTAAAGGCTATGCATTTGGACAAGTAGCTGGGACATCAATTGTTTTGTAAACAAATGAATCTGAAGTACCATAGAATATAGAAAAACTACATTTGTTCACCAGGTTGTAGAGTAGCTCTCTCCCCTTCTAACTCAGCACACTTGCTTTGACGGTATTTCTTCTGCTCCTGGGATTCCACTCACCTTGTCAAGTTCAAATTTCCCTCCCGAGTTTCAAATCCACATGCTTACTTCCTACTGGATGTCTCTACTATACTTTTGTGGTTCCGACAGCCAACTGTACCCCCTGTTTGGTCAATTCTCTTTGCTCATCACATCTGGCACACCACAAAAGCTAGTGCTGCCTCCAAGATGGAATCAATATACCTCTGAAAACCCTAACGCTAGACGGACCATCTGATCCAGTTCAATTTTTTCCCTCCAAATATTTTTAAGCACCTACTAGTTTCCATGCACAATAGTGGGGATAAAAATACATACAAGGCAAAGTCATTGCCCTCAATTGTTCACAGTAAAGTGAGGAAGGAAGGCCTATGTTTAAATAAGTATAATTCCATGTGGGTAGTACCACTTTAGAAGTACATATGAAGTACACAGTCAACATAAAGTTGCCCAGAGTACTATGTAGGGGAACAAGGAATGCAGCATGGACTACATGATCTTCTGGATCACTTCATCCAGATGAGATGATGGTCCACTGTGAGTCACTGGATGAGTAAGAGTTCACTGGTAACAAGTAGGAGAAGGAATTACAGGCAGAGGAAGCCACATGCACAAAAAGTCATGAAAGCACAAAATAGCACAGTGTCACCAGGGAGGAGTGGAGAGAACAGCCAAGGCTGGAGAGCAGGAAGGCTCTGATGACAATGGGAAAAAGCTTGCTCTGCATGTTGCAGCATTTTACTTGGAAAGGTGTTTAAGCAAGGAGATCTGGAAGCTGTGTGAAAGGCAGACTAGAAATCTAGAGGGAACTGAGCCCATTGCACTTAACGCAGTTCTCAGCATATTTCAGATGATCTAATCTCATAGAAAATATCACCTTGTCTGTTTTTCAAGGAATATGAACTCAACATTAACCAACCTTTTTCCTAGCGAAGCTGGAGAAATCAGAACCACCCAAACCAGTGAGTGTTAAAACACTGAGAAACAAATGTGGCAACAGCTCTCTCCTATTTGACCATAATCAATATAAATGTGGACAGAAAATCTTGACAGCCAAGGGAGGAAACACACAGTGGCTTCTTTGCTTTCTCCCCAGGACACTGTCAGTCCACAGAGCATTTAGAACAGCTGGTTTGATGGTTATGAAAATCTACCTGCCTCTCTCTCTTTCCTTCCCTTCCCCCCACCTCTTCTCTCCCTCTGAAGGCAATTAGAGAAGAGAGCTTCATTCACACTGAATCTAAAAATAGATGATGGCAGAGTTCACAGACTGACAGCTGCATTCTCATACAGTAACCAGGAAGGGAAAGGAATGGCTAATTTAACTTAACAACTTCCAAAACAAACAGTGCAGAAGTCTAGGATAAAGAGAAAACACCAAGGTCACTTCTCCAAAGAGCTGGAAGAGGAACAGGGGTCACTCCGTGGCAGTTCACTAGTGCCCCCCAAACCCTGACGAAACTAAGTATTTTGCTCAGATCTGCCGAGAGCCTTTAGACAAGAGTTTTGGCAGACGAAACTGCTAAAAGAATCCAAGCAAGGTCAGGTAGAAGGATCTGGACTTGCCCTTGTAATTTCTTCATAGATGACCTGGATATCAGAAGCTAAGATTTATAGATAAAATACATGAGCACTTTCTTTCCCGCTTCACCCTATCAGAAATTACACTGTGCCTAGCCTGGGGCAGAAAAACAAAAGTTATTCAGGAAATAAACACGGATCATTAAGGGGGAGAGACCAGGTGACTAAAAGGAGTGAACCATTTCTTCCTCTCCTCAGTCTGCCCTGCCCAGGATTATGGCTGGGCTTCAAAAGAAACAAGGGAACACTTGTGGACAGGAGGCAGATCCTCTCTGCAGCTCTCCCACAGATCTGTGTAGGCTCTCAGGGCTGCTGCCAGCCAGCTAAATGTCAGATCGCTGCACCCCAGCATTCCTGCGCCACACTACCTCCATCGCCCTGGGGACTAAGCTGTTTCAACAGCTGTGTTATTGCTGGAGTCTGGCCAGTGTTACTCACACAGAGTATTTGTTTCCTATCGCTTATGGGGGGATTACTGCCCTTGGCTTTGGGGGTTCTATTTGCAGATCAGGTCCTTCCCTTGACCCATCAGCCAGGGCATTCCCTGGACCTGAGCTCTGGGTAGCAATGGGACAATATCGGGATCCCTCCCAGGCTTCCAAAGTTTGGAGAGATTCACACCACAAAGAGGGTGCAAAAGCACGTGTGTGAGAGAGTGAGAAGGAGGCATAATAATAAACCATGACCCTCAGCTGAGCCCCAAAACAGCTCCACTGCTCCTTCCTCAATAAAAGCCACCGGCACTAACAGGTGTGTTAAGCCCTTTCCTTCTCTCTCTCTCCAGCCGTCCCTTGTCTCTTCCGTCTTTCCCTTAAAATGGCTTCTGTCCTTTTGGGTAATATTGGCAACCCCTCTTCCTCTACCAGCCTCTCCATGCATCTCTCTCCACAAACTTGCCTCTGAATACTAAGTCTGGGTGGTGTCCCCCTTTAGCCAATGGCCTCCCCTTCTGTCATCACATCAATTGAATAATTCATAAATAGGATCATTTAGACTCCTATCACTTCTGGAGCAAGATGGGCTTGTTGGCTTGTTCATCGCCCCCACCACCCCATCTCCCCACATCACTAGTCTCTTTCTCAGCATAGCAGGCACTCCATTGCTAAGTGCTGAACAAACCAACCCAGCTCCCTTACTTTGAGGGGTGACAGGAGAAGGGAAAAGGCATTGTCCCGGTGACTCTTGTTTTCTGTTGGCAGGACCAGTTGCTATTTCTAGTGCGTTATAAGCTGCACCCTCCTAAGAGCCCTATTAGCTTGCTCTCTCCCTCCTAAGTTCTCACCAAAAGCACCAGGGCTACATTTTCTAACATTGAAGAGATCGTAGAAATGTGAGTCTCTTATAAAGAAGACCTTGTATTTTAAAAATAAAACAATGATCCATAAAACCTGCCATTTTGTGTGCCTACTATGTGCAGACATTTTCAGCCACACATAGATGCCAGCCAGGTATGAATGAGCATTCTACAACCTCGAAACGAGGAAACTAAGGCCCACAGTCACACTGCTAGTGTGGGAGGGAGGTAAAATGTGAGCCCGGGTTTGCTTGACTCCACAGCTCAAGTTCTTTCCCATTATGTCACATGCCAGGAGACCTGTTTCTTGCTCTAGGAAAGCCACTAATTAGCTGTACAGTTTGAGTAAGCTGCTTTACGTATTACATTATTTCTTTAAATACTGAGTTGAATCATATGATGACTAAGGTCCTTCTAGTTCTAGCAATTCATGAATGCAGAAATCTAAACTGCCACCAGCTATTTAACTGCCTTCTACACCTGAGGCATTAAGGCAAAAACAAACAATAAAGCAACTCCTGCCCTCCAGGTACTTACAATGGAATTGGAGTGATAAGGGATAAAAACTTGACTTTGACTAATGTAAGAGTTAAACAGTAGCAATAGGCCCTGGCTAGCTAGGTAGTTCAGTTGTTTAGAGCATCAGCTCCACATACCTAGGTTGCAGGTGGGACCCCCTCTTAGGGCACATACCGAAAATCAACCAATGAATGCATCAATTAAGTGGAACAACAAATCAATGTTTCTCTCTCTTTCCTTTCCTCTCTGTCTCTAACATAAATTTTTAAAAATAATAATAAAATAAATAAATAAACAGCAACAAATACAAAAATACCAGAGTGCATGGCAGTGGAGGAGGGAAAAAAAAACACACGCATAATTTTTAAAGGACAAGAGTGCATTTCAATAATGGTTCTCCCCCTCCCTGCAAAATACCTTTGTGTGTTGCCTGCTGGCAGGAAAAGCCAGCTACCAGAAGGGACCACGACTGTTTCACGGGAAAGCTTTGTTTCTGACAAGTTTCGTAAAGGAAAAAGTAGGCTAGAACAAGCTTTTTATTTCCAACCCACCTTTTCTTAGTCCCCATGAATGAGGAGGGGATACAAATGTGAGCAGGCAGCCAGGGAGAAAAATAATATGGCTGGTGGTTCCTGACCTCCTGGATTCCTGCTGGCAGAGAAGCCCGAGAGGCAGCATTTAATTGTGGAAAAACCAGCCTTGCTAGCCTCTTATCTTTTTTCTCTGTGACTTAAACCCACAATTACTGGCAACCCCTAGATTCCGAGTCACTCAGCTGGCTGTCTGCGACTGAAAAGCAAAAGGGGAGTCAGATTTGACCTGCCTCCGAAGCCTGCCTCGTGCAAACGCAGCCCTAACCCAGCTTCATGACTTCCCCCGTTAAAATGTTCACAGATGCCCTCCCGTTGGGAATACCACCAGGCAAGAAGCCCAGATGGAAGAAAAAGAAAGAAAGAAGTAAAGAAAGAAATGAGATTTCTAGCTGCTCTATAATTCAAAGGACAAGCTATGAATCTCAAATCCTGATTTTCACATTTTTTTGCAGCACTAGATACGTGATTTTCAATTCCTTTTCTGAAGGATCAAACTCCAATTTTCTTTGCCTGGTCATCAAGGCAACTCACCAACTGACCCCTCTGTCTTTCAGGAGCTTAACTTTTCTCTCCAATATGGAACTCTCCCACAGCCTAACAAATGGGCTTACTGTCCTTTGCATATAACATGCTGTTTCACAGCTTTTCCAGTCGAAAAATATGGGTGTCAGTCCTAACTTTCTTACCTGCAAACCAGGTGCCCTTGGAGAAGTCACTCATTGACTGAGGTTGTCTTCCATACACCTCTGCTCCCATCCTGAATTATTATTCTATTCCAAAACATTTTAACATATATGTTAATAATATCTATTTTAAAAGGGTATTCTCCAACTTTTAAAAGTGTTAATCAATATGGTATTTGGCACTCATGAGGTCTACCTTTACCAAGAATTTGGAGTTCTTCCCTTCAGATTCACAAACCTCTGAATTCCACGGGTGACTTTCAGGACTTCAGTAGAAATACGAACACAATATGTGGGAATGGGGCCTCTGTCCATATTTCCTCCCAAGGTTGAGATCCTTGATCTAAAGTTAAGAACCTCTGTCCTAAAGTAATCAAAGGCTGTGGCAGCATCCCCCTGGGTCCTTGTTTTGCCCACTGCCTGACTGTTTCCCTTTCTGGGCTTCTTCATTCTCTCCAGAACTCACATTCCTCTTCTCTGCTCAAGAGGAGGAATAGTAATAACTCACTATTATTGAGCCTTTATTTTGTACCAAGTGCTTAGTATATAAAAGCATCATAGGTATTCCAGTTTAATCCTTAAAACAATCCTTTAAGGGTGGTACTACTATTATCTGTATTTCATAGGTCAACAACTTTCTACCTTTTTCATCTCATGGCACACATAAACTGCTTACTAAAATTCTGTGGCATACCAAAAAATGTATGTGTTTTGCTGTCTGACAAAAAATTAGGTATAATTTGATTCATTCACACTGGATGGCTAATGTTGTGTTGGCTGTTATCTTTTTGTATTTGACAGTCTAATGGAAAGAGAGAAGTGCCCCTGACGAACTGGTCAGGTATTGCATGTTTTAAAGATTCTGGTGGCACACGAGTTGAAAATTGCTGTTGTAGATGAAGAAAAGTGCAAGGAAGTTCAGAAACTTACCAAAGGTCACATAAATTGTAAGTGGGAGGTTAGGGATTCAGGCCAAATGCTGGTTTCACATAACAAAATGAGTCTGCCTTTGGCCCTGGCTGGGCAGCTCAGTTGGTTAGAGCGTTGTCCCAATATGCCAAGGTTGCTGGTTTGATCCCCATTGGGGCACATATTCCTCTCTTTCCAAAATCAATCAATAAATTTTTTAAAATGAGGCTGCTTTTGGATATTTCCTTGTCATCAGATAGTAGACTGTAACAAATTCCACCACCCCCTTTAAGACTCCACCCATAAAGACTCTTTAAAAATTACCTTCTCAGTGAGTTAATCATTTCCTCTTCTGTGTTCATGGAATACTCTGGGCACTCAGCATTGAACACATTGCTGTAATTTTTGTTTCTTTACCTCTGAACTAGACTGTGTGCTCCTAACTAATTATTTTGAGTACATCTTGAGTATTTACTGTGCCTGGACCTGTGCTAAGTATGCAGACACAAAAATGAACACGATGCAGTCTCAGTCCTCAAAATTTAGTCTTGCAGAATAAAGAGAAGTAAACATAGAGGGGCCATAATTATTTTTGGAACTGTATTATGAAGGACGACTTATCTTTGTATCTTAAATCCTAAGTAAAAAAAATAAGTGCCAGCACATAGTAGAAGCCCAGTAAGTGACTACTGAATGAATGAAGTTGGGAAGGAAGGCTCAGAAGCTGGACTGTTAAATTAAAAGATCTACTCTCCTTTTATGAAAACCCTTTGGTTATTTATACACTGACTCACCTAAAAACTGCTTCCTGTGTTGGTGTCTATGATACATTTTTTAATGTCAGACTAAAAATACTCTTCCAGTACAGCAACCCTGTCTGCCTACCCAAGGACTAGAAATGAACACATGGTAACATGTAACAAAATAAAATACAAGAAAACTCACTCAGTTCAACACTAAGTTCACCCACTAATGAAGGGGTGTCCATCCTGACAGAGGCATCTTCTAAAATGGCTCCCACTTGAGGGCCTCTGAAGTCGCCTATTTACAAAGCTGAAGGGACACTCATAGGACTTTTATGGAGCCAAAGAATCTTAAGTGAGTCACGGACTCTCTGCAAAAGAGAGTTAGAGTAGCTGGGACTTTGGGGGTCATATAGCATAATTTCCCACTCAGAACAGGAATCCACAGCACTATCGATAGACTTATGGTGGGGTTCAGGCACCGCAGCCACAAGATCACTTTGACTTATAACCCTCTATTTCCCAGCTGGGGTGACTTTGGCCAAATCAATGAACCTCTCTCATCCTCAGTCTCCTCATTCTGTCACGGAGAATTGCTGGGATGATCAGATGAAATGAAAGTGAAGTTGTCTTAATCAGAGATGATTTGGTTGCAAGTAACAAGATTTTACCCACGCTAACTTAAGCAGAAATTACCTGGGAGGATACAAAGGTATCTCAAGGAACCCAAGGACAGAAAGTTCTGACAAGCTTGAGGGACCAGAACCAGGAGGAGAAACCTGCCAAGAAGAAAGTCATCACTTGTAGTGATCATAATTACACCCCATTGTTACACCCCATTGTCCTTCACCTCCATTTTCTCTTTGCATCTGGTTTTAACCAACTCTCTCTGCTTCTCCACGCATGTGGTGAATGATGGCTGCCCAGACAGCCCTCAGGACTTTCCATCGTAAGGGCTAATGAAGATGGGCCTAGAAAGATTGAACCGGACCCTAATTTCAAAAACTAAAAAGAGAGAGAATCTCATTATTCCCTCTTGTGTCAAGGGCCCACCCTAAATCAATCATCTAAGGATAGAGGACTGATCATGTGACCAGCTGCCCAGTCAGTAGGCATCATGGGAGCCCAGAAAGCAAGTTCTGCAAGAAAACAGTGTGAAGCCAAAGCAAATGGCTGGCAGCAAAGACAATCACCAGCATCTCTGATATGAAAGTACTTAGTAAAGGCAAGTTACTACTGTGGTCATCAACATTATGATCCCCTCTACACCACCACACAGCTTCTGCTTGATTACTACCAGTGACAGGCTGCTCGATACTTGAAAAAAAAGGCTTTTCATTGCTGGACAACTCCAGTTATTAGAACTCCTTTCTATGGGACAGCAACTTTTTTTAAGATAAAAAACCAGAACCTCTTCTTCCTTTAAAGGATTTCTACTACCTCTTCCATTAACATTAACTTACTGAAGCCAAAGAGGAACTGGGATCATTTCTAGAATCAGTATGTAGACAGTAAGTAGATGTTGAAAACATGGTTTTCTCCCATGTAGAGTCCCTGGCACTTCTGAGAGTAGAATCCTGCCGTATTTAACAAAGGATTCTCCTTCCTCCATCTCTCTTTCTTTTACTTTGGAAAGTATAATCCAGAAAATAATCTTATTTAATATATTCTTTGGTTCCACAAAATAAAAGTACGATTCCCCACATTAGCTATGTGACGACTGACTGCATTTAAATAGTAATAAGAAAACCCAAAGTTAGAAAAGGAGGTAAAAACATAAAAACACCTTATGTATATTGGGGCCGTTATCCAGGAATCTGCTGCTGCTGCTGGCTGCGTTGCTGTTCACATTTCTCATTGATGTCACCAGGCTTTTATTTTAGTAACCAGGATATACTTGTTATGGATGCAAAGAGAATCTCCTCATTTATATTCTAAACTCAGAGCAGGAAATGAGACACGTGGGTGATCTGCAGCTGTGGCACTATAAACAGGTTCTGCTTACCTCGTAGTCTAGGTTCGAGACTATACTACATTCCCTCAAGTACATACAGATTGGGGATTTCTTTAAAAATAGAAAAATATGCCACTTTAGAAAGACCAGAGCCACTTCTGTCCAAAAATGTGAGGCTGCTGTTCGGTAGAAGGCTCAGTGACCTGTACAGTCTAGTGTGCTTGCTGCGATGTACCACCCACCTACCCACATGGCCGATAGACAATGAGGAGATCCTGCTGTGCCTCCAGCCAGCTGTACTGTGGTGGGCAAGTACCACTGGTTATAAGTTTGCTTCATGTGGTAAATTAAAGGACTAGTCTTTAACATTTGAGGGGTCAAGCACACTTATTTGACCTGATAAAACCACAAACCCTCTTACTCCAAAAATTCATATAAGTATCTACAACTAAAATTTTACATAGCATATCAGGGGGCTCACTTGGTCCTTAAAATCTACCCATAGTCCCTTGGTCAAAGATTAGCCCAGCAGTACTCTAATGCTGCTTCCAGGGGTCACAGCCTGCAATTTCACAGCTAATGCTGAGTGACAATTACTGCAGATTACTCAGCACCATAGACTAGTGTTTTAAGATTAGAAATCAAGCCAATAGGATCTACTTTCCAATGTGAAACTGACGAGTGAGTCAATGGACAACTGGAAGGAGGTGGGAGGGCCTGGATATAGTAAACTTAATAAATATTAATATAAAAAAATCTTGGGAAAGTTTTGGAGGATCCCAACTCTGTTTCTAGATTGGATTTTTTAATTTGCAAATACACAACACAAAAACATTGAGCCAGATAGAGAAATCCAGACAGCTTTATAGTAATGCTGTCCAAGCAACGGGCTTACCAATCATCACATGAAACAAATAAAACAAAGCCAGAGGTTCCCACGCTCCTGCCAATATAAACATGTTCACAATGATTAATTCCAAAGTTGTGCCTGAAGAGTTCCTCAAAGGGAAAGATAATCCATGAATCTGAGTAAACAAACATAATGTCCCTAATCTTCACCGTTCTGGGTTAATCATCAAAATATAGTCTTCTCCCAAGATGTTAGTTTCTTTCCATTCTAAGTCAGTAGGTAAGACTGATTCATACTAGTAAATTCTAGATTCTAGCCTTCATTTGAAGGGGGTGCAGAACTCCCTTAGAAAGAGGACTAGCCGTGTAAACCCACCTGGAATACTGACAATTTCTCTACCTTTATCCACCACAAACCCCGCTTTCTTTGTCTCCTGGATCTTTCTGGTATATTTTGAGTTGTTTTTTTTTAAAGTTTGGCTTCTTTTTTCTTTTTTTTTTTCTTAAGGGGAGAAGTATGAAGGTAGAAGGAAAATTTGAAGTTTTTATTCTGCTCACATTGACTCTGATTGGGGTAGATAAAAAAATTTAAAAAGTAACTGAAAATCTTGGTGACTGGAGCCTGCAATGAAGTATATGTAATCAGAAAAGTTTTTCTTATAAACAGAGACTGTAACATGGTCACAAATCAAAGGTCTCTGTTTGGGGGGCAGTGGAATGGTAGAATTTATATCTCAGTAGTTATTCAATATATTTTGTTAAAGAGGATTATCTGGAGAAGCATGAAGTTCCAGTTGTGTGAATACCATATTACCAGTGGTCTGTTCCACCTCAGCAGGTGTAGATCTGGGGTGTACGGACTATTCTGCCCCATTCACCTCTCTCTGCGACCCCTTCCCAAGAAACATCTGAAAATAAAATTCGGAACCATGACTCTTACTGATGGCCAACAGTAAAATCACAGAAGGATTCCCTGAACTTCTTTTTTCTATAAATTCACCCCTGATAATTTTGGATAACCTGACAGTTTATTTTTTACGGTTAACAAATTGTTCCTTTATTCTAATTGTTTTCATGTGGTGTCTACTTAACATTCCATAATAGATACCCAAATGGAAGAGTACAATCACTTCATAACAAGTTAGGCAATTTTCTCCCAGGACACTCAGCCATCTAACTTGAATATCAACTAGGTAATAGTATAGTTCCGATTATGTTCTTTGCTTTTTTACAAGAAATAAGTCTTACAGAAATGTTTTCAGTTTGAAAAAAGAAAAATCACTCATCAGCTATGGAAATATTTAATTCCATCATTTTATGTAGTCATTTGCAATAATGAGACAGGCAAGTAAAAAAACATTCAACTGTAGAGTACAGCACAGGCCTGAAGGCAAAACAACAACTTCATTACCTAAGAACAGAACAGACACCCTGGTTTTCCCTACCGCATACCATTCATCAGTATTTCTTTAGCCTAAGGGATTTTTAGACCTCTGAAAATCCTAGATTTACTACTCCACACACAGCAATCCATCTTGAGGCTTTCTGCCAATGAATCTCAGTGCTTATATTTCAACAGCCTGTATATTTGAAAGCTAGGTTAAGACATGTCAAAAAAAAAAAAAAAAGAAAGAAAACCTCTGCCTTTGATCTCTGCACCCAAGTTCCTCAAAAGAAGCCCCACAGAGCATCTGAAGTTATGCTAAGTATGTGACTTGCAGTTGTAATCAGGAGAGTGACATTCCATTACAAGTGGGCACCGTAAGAGCCAACTGAAACCTACATTTCACAAAGACATACATAAATTGAGTGAGTGACTGACAATATTATTTAAAAAGAATGAGATATACCCACTCTAGAAGATATTTATTTTCAAATACAGAATTTGGTGTCACAGAAAAATCCAAGCCTATCACATAGATAAGCTTTCATTTTTCCCAATGATTAACCACACATCCAGACACCAGATGTTTAGGCTGACATTTTTCTGACATACTTTTCAATCTACTCACTCTCCTTCCATGTCCTAATTTTTTGGAGTAAAAACTAAAGTCTTATGTCCCTTACAATTCTACAGAAACGTCACATTTGTGCCTTGACAAACAGGTTGATTCCATGCCTCAGAAATGTTCAGAAAAAAAATCATCACTGACCCAATCATAGATTTCCACAGGCAGGTCTGCTCAGAATTTGTAACTGGTATTCACTGAAAGGTTCATTACTCGTTTCCAGGCATCTCTAAGTCTCAGTATTCTCTTCAGTTGGCCTTCTTTCCCCAGATCTTGTAGACTATTATTTTAAAACTATCACCATTTAAAAGTTGAACTGACAACAACAAACAAAGCCCAGACCAAGTAGAAGAAAATAATCTCGATCGAGCAGAATTAAATGACATAGAGACTAAAAGAACAATTCAAAGGATCAATAAATCCAGGAGCTGGTTCTTTGAAAGGATAAACAAAATCAACAAATCTTTAACCAGACTCATCAAGAAAAAAAGAGAGAGGACCCAAATAAATAAAATCAGAAATGAAAGAAGTGAAATGACAACAAATACCACAGAAATACAAAGGATTGTAAGAAGTTACTACAAACTTATTACTATGTCAAGAAATTGGACAACCTGGGTGAAATGGACAAACTTCTAGAAACATTTACTCTTCCGAAATCGAATCAAGAAGAAGCAGAAAGCCTGAATAAACTGATAACAACTAGTGAAATTGAAGCTGTAATCAAAAAAACTCTTGGCACGCAAAAGCCCTGGACCAGGCAGTGTCACAGGCGAATTTTACCAAACATTTAGGGAAGGGTTAATTCCTATCCTTTTCAAACTATTTTAAAAAAGTCAAGAAGAGGGAAGACTCCCAAACTCTTTTTATGAGTCCACTATCATCCTAATTCCAAAACCAGGTAAAGACACAACAAAGGAAACTACAGGCCAATATCACTGATGAACATAGATGCTAAAATCCTCAACAAAATATTGGCAAACCGAACTCAGCAATACATTAAAAAGATCATACACCATGATCAAGTGGGATTCATCCCAGGAGTGCAAGGATGGTACAATATTCGCAAATCAATAAACGTAATACACCACATAAACAAAAGGAAAGACAAAAATCACACGATCATATCAATAGATGCTGAAAAAGCATTTGATAAATTACAGCATCCATTTATGATAAAAATGCTCAGGAAAGTTGGAATAGAAGGAGCATTCCTCAACATAATAAAGGCCATATACGAGAGACCTACAGCCAACATCATACTTAATGGGCAAAAACTAAAAGCTTTCCCACTAAGATCAGGAACAAGACAAGGGTGTCCAGTTTTATTCAAAATAGTGCTGGAGGTTCTAGTCACAGTGATCATATAAGTAAAAGAAATAAAAGGCACCCAAATAGCAAAGGAGGAAGTAAAACTGTCATTATCTGCAGACAACATGGTAGTGAACATAGAAAATCCTACAGACTCAATCAAAAAACTGCTTGACCTAATAAGTGAATCTGGCAAAACAGTGGGACACAAAGTCAATATTCAGAAATCAAAGGCATTTTTGTACACCAACAATGAACTATCAGAAACAGAAACTAGGAAAAAAAATCCCATTTACTAGAGCAAAAAGAAAAATAAAGTACCTAGGAATAAACCTAACCAAGAAGGTAAAAGACCTATGCTTGGAAAACTACACAACACTGAAGAAAGAAATTAAAGAAGACATAAATAAATGGAAGCATGTACAGTGTTCAAAGATTGGAAGAATTTACATCATTAAAATGTCCATAGTACCTAAAGCAATCTATAGATTTGATGCAATCCCTATTAAAATACCAATGATATATTTCACAGATTTAGAACAAATATTTAAAAAATTTATACAGAACCAAAAACAACCCAAACAGCCTCAGCAATCTTGAGAAAGAAGAACCAGATAGGAGGGATCACAATACCTGATATTGAACTATATTACAAGGCCACTGTAATCAAAACAAGCCTGGTACTCACATAAGAATAGACACATAGATCAATGGAACAGAATAGAGAGCCCAGAAATGTCTCTCAATTAATATTCAACAAAGGGGGCAGGAACATAAAATGGAGTAAATAGCCTCTTCAACAAATGGTGTGGGAGAACTGAAATGGTACATGCAAAAAAATGAAACTAGATCACCAATTAACACCATACACCAGAATAAACTCAAATGGATAAAAGACTTTTAAACATAAGCCATGATACCATGAAAGTCCTAAAGGAAAACATAGGTGGTAAAATTTCAGATACTCCACACAGCAATATTTTCACCGATATATCCTCTAGGGTAAGGAAAATAAAGGAAAGAATAAACAAATGGGACTTTATCAAATTAAAAAGCTTCTTCATGGCCAAAGGAAAAAAATCATCAAATGAAAAGGGAACCAATCGTATGTGATAACATATTTGCCAGTGATACCTCAGACAAGGGTTTGATCTCCAAAGTACATAAAGAACTCACATGACTCCACTCCAAGAAGACAATTTAATTAAAAAATTGTTCAGGCAAAGGACCTGAATAGACACTTCTCCAAGGAGGAAATACAGTGGGCACATAGGCATATAAAAGGATGCTCAATATCACTGGCCATCAGAGAGATGCAAATTAAAACCATAATGAAATACCACCTCACACTGGTCAGAATGGCCATCATAAACAAATCAACAGACAAGTGTTGGAGAGGATGTGGAGAAAAGGGAACCCTAGTGCACTGTTGGTGGGACTGTAGACTGGTATAGCCATTGTGGAAGACAGTATGGAATTTCCCCAAAAAACTTAAAACCAAACTGCCTTTTGATCTAGTGATTCCACTGCTGGGATTATACCCTAAGAATCCTGAAACACTAATTCAAAAGAACCTATGCACCCCAGTGCTCAGAGCACCATTATTTACAATAGTCAAGTGCTGGCAACAGCCTAAGTACCCATCAGTAAATGAGTAAATCAAAAAACTGGTACATTTACACAACGGAACACTATGCAGCAGAAAGAAAGAGCTCCTACCCTTCGTGACAGCATGGATGGAACTGGAGAATATTATGCTAAGTGAAATAAGGCAAGCAGTGAAAGACAAATACCATATGATCTCACCTATAAGCGGAACCTAATGAACAAAACAAACAATTGAGCAAAATAGAACCAGAGGCATGGAAACAAGGAATAGACTCACAGCAATGAGACGGGAGGCAGAGGAGTGTAAGGGGGGAAAGAAGGGGTAGAGTCTAGTCAAGGAATGTATAAAAAGGACCCATGGACATGGACAACAGGGTGGGGATTGACTGTGGGAGCAGTGGGTGGGCGGGGCAGGGGAGAGCAACAGGGGAAAATTGGGACAACCGTAATAGAACACGAATAAAAAAATAAAAGTTGAACTGGCTAATACTTTTCATACTTATTACCAAATGACAATTATAAATGTTAAAAATGTTTATGCTTAAAAAGTGAAAAGTTTGGGTTCTGTTTAAAATTACTTTTTCAAATGTGGGTTTCTTTTTTGCATAATGTGCAAGAAACTCCTTCTTTACCAATAATCAATTATGATAATTATGCACATTCTGTAACCATTTTTATTACTATAAATTACCTTTTATTGTCACCATTTTCCCACCAAAGGATCATCCTGATTAAATCTTGGAATTGATGAAACAATGACTAGCTTTTAAATCGCAAGTCAATGCTTTTCTAGTTTTTAAGGGTTTGTCAAGACCTTGATTCTAGCTAAAGTCTCTATCACCTTAAATTAGAAAGCTTAAAAGAAATAAGCATTTAACCCAAATATCTAAAATTCACTTAAACTATCAAGTCCTTAGAAGCACAGACAGAGAAGTTAAGAGGGGTGAGACCCAGGCCAGTGCCCTGCCATCCAAGGGAGGTGGTCCAGGAACTGAAAACCACAGAGACCAGAGAGGACTGGAATGAAACAAAGACCAGTGGATTATTATTACACAGTCACAATGAGCCCAGAACCATTCTAAAGGAGAATCTGCATACAAATGCTCTCCTGTGCTACTGTCATGGCTACTTGTAAGTGAGGTGGGCCAGCCACGATAGGCTACCTCATGGCCATATTCCTGAGTGCTATCTTCCTCTATTATGTGCTGCATTGTGTGTAATGGGAAGCAAGTGTCTATGGGGTGCCACCTGCGGAAATGAAACTAAGGAATAGATTCAGTCTTGTTATCTAAGCCAGCTTTTGCCTCGCCTGAGTTTTCATCAGTTTCACCCTTTTCTTTGTGCAGCTGATTTTAAAAAGCTTGCTTCCTTGTATGGTAGTGGTAAGTTCAATTTGCCCTATGGGATAAGAACACCGGCAGAATATTTTCAATGTGATCTTTCAGAACTGCAGAGCTGTAACCTCTTTGATGAGTTCAGCAAGGACTCGTCTATGTCAGGCTCTGCAAGGAGGCAACCTTCCCCACTCACTGTGAGCCCAAAGATGGAGGTTCCAGTGAGGATGCTCCCAGCCCTTTGCCCCTGCTAACCTGGGACTCATTCTTCCCGCCTGGACCACACTTGGAGGAAAGGGATCACTAATCCAGGCAGCTGAGACACCCACTAGGACCCTCCTGATCCCTGCAACAACACTGTGATCCTGGAAGAAGGCAGAGATGATTCACACCTGAGCAGCCCAGGTATTGGGCACTTCACTTGCTCGATGTCATGAAGCAGTTCCATACCCACTGGGGTTTTGATGGGGGTTTTCCCTGGTCATCTAGAGTGCAGGGTTGCCACGATGATTTGGCAACACAAATGCCACGCAGAGGAGCAGGGTCATGGCCTGCTTATCCAGCTGCCCCCACTAGCTGTGGAAGGATGTGCCTGGATATATTCACCCATTCACCAGAAACATGCAGGCGGCAGATCTGTGCCAGGTACAGGTGCTTGGGATTCATGAGCAAATGGAACAGACAACAAGCTGTGAGCTCATGGAGCCTCCATTTCAATGAGGAAGAGGGAGAGCAGATGTGGCTGCCCCTAGAGGTGCTTCTTGCGAAAATGTCCACTTGGTCTTGGGTAACTGGGAACTCCCGGCTTTTACCTGCTAAGGGTTTCTGGGTGGTTTCCTGTTTCAGCCCCACAGCCAGGAGAAATTTCTGCTTTTTGCTCCTCTCAGCTCTAAGCTGAGATATACTCACACTTGATGAAGGACTTTTCTGGTAAAGGGAAAGTCTGATGTCCTTGTGCACACTTCTTGATATATCCTGAAAAACCCAGTCTGACCACATCAACCCATCTTAGAAAAAAAAAATGGCATTCTCTTGGAAAAAAGGAGTCCTTAGATTATTTCACGTGCTCAAAGACCCTGGTGAAAACTCTGACCATATGTATTGGAAATCCCAACAGTAATTTCATAGTCCAAATGTGAAATCTCTTCATTATTTGCAATCTGAAATTCATTTTATAGGCTACCTAGGAAAGTTTAAAGGAAAAATAGGATTGGTCCTGACTTCTCTTTACATTGGAGGCAATACTGATACAGCTGAATCTTTGATAAATAGAAAGTCACCCACATATAATAGGATCTTTTTCACCACACTCCCAGTCTCTTTTCTTCTGTCCCATATATTGCTCTCAGAAAGGCATCCCAACAATGATAAAATATAAAAAGTGGACAGACATCTCATGCATTCCTAGTATAAGAGTTACAGGAAAACCTATCATATCTTACAAATATTATCATTAAATTACAAGTAGGTACATATCTATATCAATGGCCAAAGACATACCATTACTCCCTAATCAATGCCTTCTTCACTGTCCACAAATAAAAGTAGAGAGAATAAATTTAAGGAAAAAATATTCTCACAAACCCAGCATATAACCTTCTCATATTAACGTTAATGGCCTCAACCCACTGCCCCTGCTCATAAAAAGTAGTTTTTAAATCTGATTTTCTTGAGGATCTAGGATTTTAGTTATTTTGCACATTTACTGACAGAGCTGCTGGTTATCTATCTTGTTAATTTTTTCGTGTGCCCTTATAAGTGCAGGACCTCATGTTACAAGAAATTTAAGGATTCTTTTAAGGTAAGAATCTTCAGTAAAATCTTTTTCTAGGGGAAGACAAAATATATTTTGGAGCTTGAATCCACATTCTCACTTCATTTACATATATTGAATAGAAATATTTTATCAAAGCATCACCAACACAGGCATTTTGATGTTTAGGATTAATGTTTGCTGGGAAGTAATTTATCTGTAAAGTTATTAAGGTATGTAAGCAATAGGTTCTGGCCACCTATTAGAATGTGTGTGGCCACACAGTCAACTATTTTTGAATACCAGTAAAGTGGCCTACCATTCAACTCAATTCTGACACTACCAGGAGCATCGGATTCCACAGATTAAGGGCTCAGTACCACAAGAACCACCCTCCACTTCAGATGCCAATCGTAAGCCCAGGTTGTCACCCATGCATCTGACCAACTGGCTATAAATCAGTGGTTCCCACAACCCCTTCATTGTGTTCAATTAATTGGCTAGAACAGCTCACAGAACTCACTAGATTACGGATTTATTACAAAAGAAATGAATCAATAGCCAGATCAAGAGATACATGGAGCAGGGTCCCCAACAAAGGAGGTTCTATCCCTAGTGGAGCTTGGGGCCTTGCTCATGGAAGTGTTCTGGTTCTCCAACCTGGAAGCTCTCCAAACCCCCCACTTTGGGGTTTCTGCGGCAGCTTCGTTACACAGCCATGACTGACTGAATCACTGGCCATCGGAGATTGATTCAACCTCCAGGCCCTCTGTCCTCTCCAGAAATTGGGGGTGAAGGTGCTGAAACTTTCACCCCTCTATTTATGGTTCGTTTCCTTCACAACCCTTAGGTATTTCCCAAAAGTCACCTCATTAATGTAAGCTTAGGGGTAGTGGAACAAGGCATACATTTTACATTTATGACCCTGAAGCATTTTCAAAATCCAAGAGCAAGAGCCCAAATATAACAAAAGATGCTCCCAATGCTTTTGGCACTCAGAAAACTCCAAGGCTTTGAGGGAGCCATGAGTCAGGAACTGCGGAGCAAGACCAAATATACATGAGAAATATTTTTTGATCATCTGAATGATCACATATTTATTTCTTAAAAATCATAATGTCATAACATTGCATATCCCTCTCATTATAGAACTTATTTTTCTCTTTGGTAGGTTTTAAGTCTCTCTTTCCCATCACCATCTTTCCTAAACCCTTACAAGATCATTTTTTTTTTTCAGTCTTATATCCTTCGTACCTATTGCTTACCCCAGGGTTGGGACTTAAAGTTTGAATGAATGAATGAGTTACAAAACCAATGAATAAGTGAACGAAACATGAGAACAAAACAAGAGAAATACCACTTGCATGCTTTGGACTGTAATATAAATCTGGACCTTCATATTAGCTATTCTTTCTTCCTTCTATCTAGAATGCTCTTCTATTTGACCCCCATGCTCATCAACTTCTTGTCAGGGTTTCCACTCTTTAACACTCACCTCAAATATCTGTCTGCTCACCAGTACATGCACACACACATATGCTCACATACATGGACACATATGCACACACACACTGAGGCAACCTTTCCTTTCCTTGCTCTGAAGCCTTTTCTTTATGCTCCTCAGCCTCTTGGGCATACCTTAGTCACAGCATCTAGCACACTCTACTGTAATGACTAGTTAGTTCCTAGTCATTTCCACTTGAAGGACAGAGTCTTCATCTGTATTTGCATGTCCAGCCATCAGCACACTGCCTGGCAGTAGAGGATACTCAAAAACATTTTGAAGTAATGAGTACAAGATTAAATAACTGGGGAGGGGAAAGTCTGCCTTATAGAAAGTTATCTCAGCATAATGTGTTTGATAAGATGTCAATCAGGTACATACACTGTTTCAATTTCTAAAAAGAATAAATTAATATGATTGTGTATCAAAATTATTGCCGATACAGGAAAATTACAATTGAAAAAGTGCTATAATTCATGGGCAGACCCCAGGTAGAGCTGCCTTCAACACACTTTTCCCTCTTACCCTGATCCTGCTCCAGTAAAAAATGCTTTCCTCTTTCTCAACCTGCAATTACCCCGGATGCCACAGGTGAATCTCCCTGCCAGAAATTACCCAACGATCTCCTCCTCACAAACTGTGTACGGGCCCCATGCCCTCAGAGTCCTGAATCACAACTGCGTAAGCTAAAAAAATTACCTGGTTTGTGGGAAAATGGGTGCGCATGGGTTGAAGTTCCTATTTTGATGGAGATCTTTCTCTAAGGCAACAGCTTTCCTCAAAGCCCAGTGGAAAAAGACATTTTGCAACATGGGACCTTTCAGAAATCCTGAAATCACTCTACTGGGGTGAGCTCCCTCATGGCACCGAAGAGGTGAAGGAGTGAATGTGTCACTTTCGCATGCGGGTTATTTTGAGCTGAAGGCCATTAAAACTCAACAGACTCAAGAAAAAAATATGCTACTCCCTTTATGGCCTAAAAGAATTTAGATAGTGGGTCTGACACTGAAAGAGAGCTTTACCAGAGAGATAAATTTTTATTTGAAAGACTTACCTGCATGGCAGGGCAAACTTCTAATTACTAATTATCTGCTTTCTTATCAACCTGAGAATTACCCTCCTCCCCTTTGAAGCTCTGCTCCACTACCTCATTCCTTAGCTCAGGATGGTATTTAAGCTTCAATTACTCAACTTGCCCTTGAGTCTCATATCTTTGGGGCTCCTCTACATATGAAATTAATATTTTTTCTCATGTTAATATGTCTTATGTCAATCTAATCATTAGACCAGCCAAGGGAAAAAAGAAACACTTTCTACTCCCTACTCCCCAGAGAGGTAATGAAGGTTGGTCATTAGGGCAGGGCTCTGAAGCCAGGCTGTCCAGGTTCGAATCCACTCTTCAGCCATCTGACCTTAGGCAACCTGCTGGTATCCAAGTTTTCTCATTGTAAATGAAATAAAAGACCTACCTCTAGAAATCGGGGGGAAGGTGAAATGGGTTAATACGAGTCAAGTACTCAGAAAAGGGCCTAATAAGTAGTAAGCCATCAACAATTGCAAGCTATTAGTATTACCATTTTACTGTCACTAGAACCGGCTCTCAAAGAACTTAAAGAGAGAAATTCTCTAAGGTAGGGGAGGGAAGAGAAGAGAATACACTTACTGATTTGGTTGTTCAGCTTGAATGCAATGTCCAGCTGCAGGATAAACAGCATGAATTGGAACCAAGGACTCATCTCCATGGCAGGGAGGGGAATGTGGACAGAAAACACAATGTCATTGGCTTCTATTTCTCTTGGAATGGCTTCCTCGATGTCTCGGATTTTGTCGCACTGGTTGGGTCCCCAAGGCATTAACCATTTTGCCTTGTGATGGTTTTTACGAACATCCACACATTTCACTGACATGTAGGACACTGCTGTTGTGGGACCTGGAGCTGAAAAGAAAATGTTTTTGTTTTAGAAAAATCATCCACTGAAGTGCTCATTTCTGCCTAACATTCTTTCCACTGTTTTCTCGCATTTTTTTGTACGGCCTTCTATAACTCAGGATCAACTCTGCATGAGGATCCTTCAGTGATTTCCATAGGTGTCATAAAGTACCCCCAGGAGACTTCCCATTATGGCAATAAATATCAATCCCTGATATTTATTGAAAGAATATATCTGTAAACCTGTTTGTTTCAGTTACTGCCTCACTCCAAAATGAAATGTCACAAAAATCTATGGTGCTTCAGTTCCCACTTGCCTGTGAACTTGGAGGGCTCTGGTGCTTCACAGAGCAATGTGTGAAATCAAAAGACCTGGGTCTGAAAGCCTGGTTAAACAACTTACTCTCAGTTAGTCTTGGGTAAGTAGGTAAATCTATAATAGCTTCGGGATTCTCATCTGAGAAAAAAGATAGTTGGTTTCTAAGATTCTTAACTCTAAAATTTTACAATACTGCTTTTGATTGAGAAAAAGAAGTACGTTAAAATCAGGTTCCCACTTGGAATGATGCCTGTCAGAGGTGGGAACTCCAACATCGACTGATACTTCAAAGGTGCACTAAAATATAACCCACTCATTTCCAAAGAAAGCATCACATTTGAGCTACATAGCACTAAAAAACACTGTTTTGAGATTATAAAATGATTATGATTATAATAGAAATTCTGCAAAATACAGAAATTATAAAGTTCAAAATAACATTTACCCAAAATCCCACTAGAGGGAAGTAACTACTATTGGAAAATACAAAAAGACTGTCTTTTCTATGAGTGTATAATTAGGTAAAAATTTATACATGAATTAAATTGTATAACCTTAAAATACATACTAATATTAACACATATTTTTACAAAAGAGGATAATACCATACACAGTTTTTGTAGCTTTTTCTCTCTATTCACTTGGAGTAGCATGGTGGGAAATAACAGGAGCTCTGCAGCCAACTCGCCTGATGTCGAATCCTGGCTCTCTCATTTCTCTCTGTGTCACCACTAATTCCCCACTAGGAAAGTTTGGGTGAATTACTAAACCTGTTAGTGTATTATTAATTTTACCATCTCGTAAATGGCAATAATGATAGCACCCACCTCTCTGAGTCATTGTGTACATTAAACAGGTTACATGAAAAGAGAACAGTGCTTGAGCACATTACAAGTATAAAATTAATATTAACTATTATATTATAAATCTTTTCTACATAATTAAAATTTTCAACTAGCAGTTACAAAATAATCACATGATACACC
>VMDR010008277.1:0-37217 GCA_007922815.1 Macrotus californicus | reverse complement strand
ACTATTGTCACTGAAGCAGCTAAAGTTGTTCTTTACATTTAAGTTGATAAATATATCCAGCTACCTGCATATATCCTGAAAACAGAAAATGTGTTGTGCCTTTCTACTGACAATTGATTAAAAAGCAAGAACAACAACAACCTGGGATTCTTGGTTTAGCTACAGAGTTAAAACAACCTATGTATGAAATTTAACTTTTTAAAGTTTAAAAAAGCAGAAATATAAGAACAACCTGGAATGAAAGACAATTTTGTGATTCTCAAATTTGGGGTGACACATGATATTACAACATATGTTGTGGTACAATATATGACATTAGCCATTAAAAATAAATTGCTAGTATTTCTCTGCTGTGTCTATTTATGTTAAATATCTAAAATTCCTTAGAAGAATTCAGTGGTGATTTTGCGGGGGGAGACAGAAATTCAGATACTATCCACCTTAAATAACAAGTACAGTTTTAAGGTTTAAAAATCGAGACATTCTTTAAAAGCATTTGCCACTATGGTTCAGAAGGATACAATTATGGCTGCGTGTTTTCCTTGGAGTATGGTACAACAGCTTGCGCCAAGAAGTTTAACTTTATTTATTGATGGATTCTCAATAGAATTTGGCCAAGTTGAGAGATTTACTAATATTGTTAAAAACTCACATTTACTAGAACAAAGATCATTTTTTCAATCAAATGTAAAGTAACCAGCTATTGAGACCTTTTAAGCCATGACGAATTATCTTTTCCTTGTGTAGGTTACTGCAGTTCAACAAACACCCTGCAGTGCCATCGAAGCAGAACACCATGCTGAGGGTACAAGCGGGGAGGGCACGCTAGAAACTCCGACTCTCTCAAACTACACACAGCTCACTCCCAGCAGAGTGGGAAGACGACGGCCTGGACCACCAGCATTGAAGTCTGCCCCTTGGTAATACACAACCAGATTTTACAGTCCAACTTGAAGGCCCTGCTCTTGACTGCAGCACAATAAACCTGTTAAGCACACTATACCTACTATTAAAGGGGTTTTCATAACCCCTATTAATGAAAATTCACAGCTAATGAGGACTGTATCTCATCGCCAACTGGCAAGCCCAATGATATTTTTATTTTAAATATTCACCACTTTGATTTTATCAACTTTTACTTAGAAAACTACTGTTGCAACATTAAAATTGTGGTAAGTGCTTTATGTCTAAGGAGCACAAAATTTCCATGTGGATTCAGTGAAACTCTGTAATTCCACATGGTCTTGAAACTTAGTTCTTTATGCTGTATTATCAAGCACAGACTCTCAATATTTTCCTACAACTTAAAATTACTATAGAGAACTAACTAAACATCAGACTTCCTAGAAACATAACATCTGTCTGGCCTCGTGTTCTGTATGGGTAAAACATATTCATTCAAAAAAATTCATATTAATTTAAAATTCATCTTACTTTGTATTCTGGAATTGACAAAAGGTGGAGAGAGATTGTCATGTGACCCAAGGTCCCTGCTGGTCATGTGGTCATAGGGAGTCCCATCTCCATAGTTCTGTAAATGAAACAACAGCATGAGCTTCAATTTTACATGGAAAAATCAGCACATAAATACACCCCCACTACTGAGACCTCCCTGATCCCAAAACACTGAAGTCCACCATTCTGACCCAGGAACTTCATCTTCACGAGGCCAGTAGTTCAGAGAGAGCTCTAGAGAGTGCAGAGGTCAAATTTTCCTCATAACTGCTGTGATGTCTAGGAAATAATAATAATAGGACCAACTCACATGAAGCGGTTGACATGATTAAATGAAATAATACATGTAAAACTCCTGACATATAAATATATTGTAAATGCTAAAAGTTATTGCTTTAATAAGCCCACATTATATTTTTACTACATAAAATGTTAAAATTTAAAATTATTGTTACAATAGTAGTATGAATGAGTATCACAACTTTAGCATAAATTAGTACTTCTGGGTTTGGACAAAGTATGCCATAAAAAATGGTTTTAAAGCAGACTTTAATTTTGTTGTTATTACAACTCATTGTTTTAATGGGAATTTAAAATTAAAATAATGTTTTTAAACTGCTCAGCCACCTACTTTTAATGGAGGAATTGATGCCACGTAAGAAGGAAAATCATGTATATTATATAGTTCAAATTTCAATCTACTAAGGTGCATTAAGTAACCAAAAAGGAAAAAAGTTGAAAAAGTCAGTCTGCTCAGCTGGTTGCACTGCCCACAAAGACTAAGTCAAATTTACTCAGAGTTGTCAGTTGTTGGCGTGTGAGCCAAAGGGCAGAATCTGCCACATAAAAAATGATGGATGCTGTATGAAAAATGAAAACGCACGGCAGCTCACTAGAAAGTAAATGGAACCCTAAAAGATCCACACCAACCTGTTTTCAATTGTCCTTCCTCATTTATAAAAATTAAGCTGAATGATGCTACAATCTAATGCTGTCAACATGTCAGTGTACCCAAGACGTCACATTACTAGCATAGGTTTTACACTCACCCATCCTACACCAAGCACTGCATAGTACTAATTATTATTAAGTGGCCCCATTCTGAAGAATATTCTAAACACTTAATAGACATTATCTAATTTAAACCTCAGCAGAGGACTGCAAGGTAGCTGATAATATCACCATTTTCAAATAAGAGAAGAGAGACTTAGGCTGTGCGGGTACAAGCCAGCTGGAGCAATCTGTCTCATGCAAACTCCCTGGATTTAGAAAATACAAATTGTAAAATATTGATTCAAATTATTCACCAATGTATTCTCTGAAAAAAGTGGCAGAACAGTTAATAAACGCAAAATAGAAGTCAGAATGATCCTAAATGGACCTTGTTCCCAGAAATGTAATTAAAAGCACTGCATGTATTAAAATGAAAAATCATAGGACATTAAGTCTGAATGAACTAAACAACAGAGAGAAGCACTGGCATCTCCTACACTTGCTGTCGAGGGGGACGGATATACTTCTGCAAGTGCAGACTGTAACACAAGGAGGAGGGAAGATTTCCTCCACCCATCCACATAATGCATGAGAATGTCAAACTCGACAGCTCAGCGAAGTTACCGTTAAGCTTAGAGATCCTGTTGTACCCTGAAGACCAGAGCGAGAACCGCAAGGCCAAAGGACAGGTAGAAATGAATAACTATGGCTTACTGAAATGTCCCCATTTTGACAGCTTGATCACCTACTTCCTTGCCTCTTATGATGAAATGGAGACCTTCCTCCCCCTCACCCAAATCTATGTGAATGCTTAGGGCAAAATGCTACCCTCCCTACAGAATGCTTCATCTATATAGCTGGCTGGGGGAAGTGCAGATGTTTGTTCAGCTATGTGCTCTAAGTCTTTTTTTTAATTTTGGACATTATATGTATATTATAAAAGCTGATATGGATTTTAGAGAGCCTAAAAATGATTCAATTGAAGACAGGTTATAATTCAAATCATACCTATTTAAGTTGGAGGAACATAAAAGATGCTTTGGTTCTACTTCTTCATTTTATAAATTAGGAAAATGAAGATGAAAGAGGCGGAATGACATGCCCAAAGTCATGTACATACAAAAACACATACTGTCTTTCCCACTCCATTCATGACCTTCCTGTTACATCCAAACTAACACCCAAATATGAGCAGCAAAAATGTGACAGCAAATAAACGACGGAACCCCACTGGTGGCCAAAGGCACTATTGGTGAGATAATGACATGTTTACAAAGTGAAATCAACACGGATTTATTACGTAGATTATACTGATAGGCTAGGCCTTCATACTATGTCTTCAGAATTATTCAGTAGTCTATTTGCACCAATATATTGTGGAGATAGTAGGAGTTTTTCCAAAGTTGTGCCATCTATAAAAAAATAACTTTCTATGATACTAGATCAATAACTGGCAAAGTAAGGCCAAATATTGAATGAAGGATTTTTCTTCTGGTTAGCAGAAGTAGAACAGGTGTCAAATTCAATAATAGCATCCCATAAGAGAATGAAAAAAAAACCCCAAACACAAGCTGATCCTCATTAAACTTAGTGCGCACACATGTCTGTGCAGTAGCGTTTGTGCTTGAGAAACTCACCTTCAGTTTGTCAATTTACATATGTGGGATGTCTGGATGTGGGAGAAAAGATTAGATATACTTACCCTGGATGGGCTTGGATGTCCTCCATTCCCCCAGGACCCTGAGCTACTTCTGTCTTCTACATCTGGGGACAAGAGAAAAGTTCTTCAGGCTTTCTTGTAATAATTCTTCCTTTTTGTATATGCACTTTTAAATTAATGTTTCAAATTAATCTCCTGTTGCCTTTAATTAAGAATCAGGCACGGGGCTACCACGATGATAGTGGCTTCTGACCCATCTACTTAAATTAACTCATTTAAATTCACAGCAAAAATGAACTGGACCCTCAGGAACCAGAGGTATGAACATCAAAATTACTTCCATCTTCCACAGTGATTCATAGCCGCAACTTTTACAGACACAAAACTGCACTTAACGTTTAATCTGTTGGACAAAAAGTAAAAACACACTAACGCAACCTTACTACAAAAAAGAAGTTAAATTCAGGTAACTATTCACACTAACATCAGCAGCATTCATGCTGTAAAGCTCTTGAATACTCTTTGTTCCAAGGCTTGTGCACCAGATAACAACAGAAAGGCAACAAAACGCACAAGACAAAAGAGAACTCGGTCACCTGTTTCTCTGGTGCACTACATGGAAATTCAGGTGTTGTTTTTTAAGTGAAGGCAACACTGTCTCAGTCTTTTCAATTTGTTTTTTAATAGACAGGGCTACTTGGCCTTCGATCCTTAACCTGAGCATTGCGATGTGGACATTAAAGTTGTCAAAGTTTCATCTGGATAAAGGATGGTGAAGAGACCCAGGTGAACAATGGGAAAGTCGGAATTCTCAAATCTCAAATCTGTAGCAGCGAAGCTCTGATGCCGACCAGATTGCTCAACACTCCATCAGTGCTTCACATGGCAAATACTCGGGACGGAGGGTTTAACAACCGCGTTATCCTATTAATTGCTTAAAACATAAAAGTGTTTTAAAATTTTAAAGATCAGTCACTCTATATTTAGAAACGGCTTTGAGATTTTTGATGAAAGGCCCTTTGTAAGTATAAAAAGTTTCACTGCTCTATTATTTTGATCACGGTTGGTAACAGATGGCCATCACAAACTTCCTCTGACAGAATTGAAGGAGGAAGGTGTGAAACTTTGGCTCAGCAGACATAATCCCATTTATTGTGTTTCCTAACATTTCAGTGATACTGTTTATTCTCTTAATGCACTACTGTCATTCCTTTTATTACTGCTATTTTATTACCAGTAGAAGTAATCGTACTATAATTAATTGACTTATTTTTTTTTTTTTGATACAGTGGAGTACACAGCGTTTTAGAATATCTTAAGAGATGGAAAAACAACTATTAGGACTAAACTTGAATTCTTTCTTTTTTAAACAAGTTTTGGTTTTTTGTTTTGCTTTGTTTTGGTTTTTTTTGCTTCAGGAGATAATGCAACTGCAAACAGATGTTCTCTGAGGACAGCTAAAATCAGGGACTGTGAGTTTTAAGGAATGTCAAGAAAGCTCTGGAGGGTCCATTCAATCTGGAGAGAAGGTGCAATGCTTTCCCCAAACCTGTCTAACAGCCTGACCCCCCGGCCTAGCCTGTGTAAGCTGCACTGAAGTACACGGAGAAGTGACTTAGAACCCTCTGGATTCTCACATGAGTAAGTTTTGTAGCGTGCATGGTCTTCTTCATCTTTAACCAAAAATCACGTTTCCAGAAAAAACAAACAACTGTGTAAGCAACAAAAGTCCCTCAAATGCTGCAGCTTTTCCGAAGTCTAGCACAACTTTAATTCCTTTTAACCTGAAAACAGCCAGCCTGGGTTAACTGGAGAAGTTTCTGCTCTTAAATTTGGCTAAAAAATAACCCAAGAAAAGAGCTGAATCCCTATCTCTACCATAAGATGTCATATTGTTTGGACACATTTTATCTTTTGCAGTTTTCAAAAGGTAGGCAGAGACAAAGCGGAAATAAGAAAGATCACAGTAATGCCAGGCCAGTGGTTCACCACCAGCGGCAATTCTGGCCCCCAGCAGACATTTGGCAATATCTGGGGACATTTTGAGTTGTCCCAACTTCAGGAGGGGGAGAAGAGGTGTACTGGCATCCTACACATACACAGAAGTGCCCCACAACAAAAAATGTTCTGGCCCCAAATGTCAACTGTGCTGGGATCAAGACGCCCTGTGCTGGAGGCAAAATCATATTACAGAGCAAAAAGAGAGAACTGAGTTGGATAACAGATATACTACAATTTTATTTTAATTTAGCACAAACTCTTACTAAATACAGAGTGACATGCATTTTTAACCCCGACTTGAGCTGGACTGTTTTAAGAGACCTTCATATACATGTTCTGTGCACTGAATAAAGGAAAAATGATGGTCAGCCATGCAGCTTGCTAATTAACAGGCAGATAAAACACATCAGAACTTGAGTATTCCCAACTGGGCAATTTCAAAAGCAAGCAATCCACTCATTAAAAATGCTGGAAGTTTAGTTTTTTTCAAAACAGGTTAAATACTGGCTAGGTTCCTTCACAAATAGATTCTCAACCAATCAAATCTAACTGCTGTTTTGACATCCCTTCCCATTTCCACCTTTCTGATTTCCTGACTCATGCTGGGAACCTTCCTCCCCTTTGCTTTCTTTTTAACAGGTTTTCCCATCTCTTGGCCTCCTGCTAGAGCTAGAAGATAAGGACACATCTCTAGCTCCCCAAAACCTCACAGAACAATCCTATGATTTCTAGTTATATTTTATCTTTGAAAATCTATCTGTGTAACTGGTGCTCATTCATCCAGGGCAAGAACACACAAGGCTAGAGCACGGATATTTGTAACTCATAATGAATGTAAACATGCCCCGTTTATGTTTTTTGTTCCTTTCTTCCCTCCCACTGTGCTTCATCAGACCTGCCAGTGAATTAGCATGCATTTCCTCAACAACTATTCTAGAAAGTCTCAAAGTGCATCTGAGGACCACCGTGCATCTGAATCATGTGATATGTTCATCAGAAACCAGCATCCTAGGGTCCATGGCAGACCCAGTGAGTCTAGAACTCTGGGTACAGAGCCAGGAAAATAATAACCGTGTTTTTAACAAGATCCTCAAGTAATTTTTATGTACACAGGAGTTTGAGGTCCACCAACCTACTCTGTTGCAACACAGGACAGGTGCACACCCAGCACCAAGAGCTGCATGTCTTGTTCCCCTTCTTTAAATCCCTGCCTAGGTTGCTAGATTCAGCAGCACTCAGCACACACTCCCAGCACATCTGCTTTCCAGTGGTTCTTGCCCAGACTCACTTTTTCTGTAAATCCTGCACGTGGCCTACACTTGACCATTCCTTGTGTACCTGAACATTGTGCACACATTCTTACACCTCTGTTTTTCTAACTCTATTCCCTTTGCCTAAACTGTTCTTCATCTCTCAAAAAATAACAGTAGCTAGCATTTAGAGAGCTTAAATATGTGTCAGACACTGTGCTAATAAGCACTGCAATGACTAATAGTATCCCCATTTTATGTATGAGAAAAATGAAGCTTCAATGGGACCAATAACTTCCCTAAGGTGACAATAAATGGCAGAGCTGGCCAACACAGGTGATGCCATGCTAAAAGCCAGTGAGTACTTTTCTCCACCATGAAAATACCCTTCTTGTAAAAACTCTGGACCTCTCCATGACCAGCTCAAATGGATGTCACCTTCAGCCACTTCTCCCTAGGCAAAGCAAATGTGTTATTTTGACAGTTTATGCCCATTCTTGTGTCCATAAAAGATTACAGAATTATGTACAACACCCACTATATCAAAATAAATATCTGAAGAAATCCACAGACTGGAAAACAAAAATAGAACTGTAAAGCCAGAGGTGTGAGGAGCTTACCAAGATGTACAATGTGATGTACTAGAGAGGGGGTCAAAACCCTAGAAGCTCTGCAGTGGGCAAAGTGGTGAGTGAAATGAAATTCCCAACGAGCATCAATAAAAACGCACAGATTGTTCAGGAAATCCATTAAGGCCACAAATGAAAAACTGCCTGGGACAGAAGCCATCTGAATACTTAGCTCTCATCTCTCCCTAGTTCTGTTGCCACCTCTATCCAAGATGAGAATAAATAACAGAAAGACAATAACCTAGGGGAAAGGGAAAAGCAAGTGGAAGATAGAAATTATTCTTCCACAAGACTGAAATGGACGTGACTGTTCAAGATTTTTCACATTTATTTTACCTCAAACTAGGAGAGGCAATAGTAACTTCCATGGGACTGACAGTTGCTTTGGGAGGGAGCCTGATGATGCACACATTTTCCGAAGTCCCTCTAACAAGCCAGACATTTCCGTGAGGTTAAGAGAGAACTAGGACCAAATGCTACATGTAGAGAAAAGATATAGACGTAATTTTTAATTTCTATAATTTCCATCTATATTCATTAAAGTTATAGTTGGATTCCTCACATTTCCCTAAGATCAGAACTATCAGCTAGAGCACACAGATAGCAGAAAACACAGCACTGGGAGTTGACACGGACACCTGGATTTTAAAAGTGACTTTGTATTGACTGGTCCAGGGCCTGCGCCAGTCTCTGACCACTCTGAACCCGTTTTTCATCCACTGTAAAAAGTGGGCTTGATTTCCATGCTTGGAAATAGCACAGGCTGGCATATTTGGAAGACTCTCTCACAAAAGAAAACTAAAATGATGGATAAAAATAAATTGGTTAATCTTCTTTAAATTACCAATCAGCTGACTAAGAGAGTAAGGAATATCAAGCCAAAATCAAAGTGAAAGCTGGAATCCAGGGAGGGAGAAAATACATTTCCTCTGAGGACATCTGCCAACCTTAAAAATGTAATGGCCTCTTGGGTCTAAGAGAAGTGAAGTGAAACCCTAGGACCCACCCAGAGTAGGCATTTAAGGAGAGATAAGAGGATAATAAGATTTCCAACCTCAAGGAGTTATTATTAAAGTAAATGAGGTCATTAATACTTGCTAAACACTTAGGGAAGTACCTGGCCCATAGTAAATACTCAGTAACCAATATTTGCCATGAGAGCCTAGTTTACTAATACTGCCCAAAACCTAAGATAATTAAACCCCAAACTGTGATCTAGTCAAGGAAATCTGAGTCTCACTATTTTATGAACACTAGTTCTGCTTAACAGGTTAGAGACTTTCAAATATTCTCCTGGATTTTAGAAATAGCCAATACGCTCCGAGTAAACAAATCTGACCTTCTCCATGAACCTCGATGGCACAATCACAGTGAGAATTCAACAACCATTAGATTTGTTTTGTGGCTTAATTTACCTTTAGAATATCTTCTTTACGTCTTACCATTTTAGCATATTTCTGTGTGGTGTATAAATGACATGCTGTCAAAAGTTATGCATGCTGACCAACAGCTCAAACTAAGATCACAGACTCCGTATTATGTAGGTTTGAACCCAATCTGAAATAAACAAGTGTGAGAGTTACCGAACTCTGTTGATTCAGGGTCATTAGAGTTGTGTATTGGTTTGTTTCCAAACTTCACACCCACATCATGCCAAACACCCAAGACCCTAGAGATTCGTGAAGTCAGAAAACAACCAAAGTGTTTTTTGGCATTGCTCTAGGAGTCTACAAATTCCTACTTTTGTAGAAATATATTGATTTCCTGATCAAAGCTTCCACACACTCGGAATGCACTGGGGGATCGAGGCTCAGTTTTTCCTGGAAAGATAATCACTCTGAAACATGTTGGAGTCTACATGCTCTTAAATCCTTTGCTCTGAAACAACAGACACTATTAAATATCCTCCACATCATCATGGAGACTCACAGACTGCGTACATCTGTGGCTCCTACTAATTTCCTAGTCCAGGAAGAACCCTTGGCTGAGCCCTCCACACAAACTGAGATGGCATATGCTCTCCGTCAGTGCCAGATGAATTTAGAGTTCAAAATATTTCATCAGCAAAGAGCGTGTTAAGGATGTGCACATTTTCATTAGCAGCCAGTATAATAAGAGCTTTAAGTAGAGGAATCTGAAGTCAAAACTTGAGTGTGAAGGCAGAGGAAGAAGAGCTCACGAGCTTCCAATATTGAGAGACAACGTCCGCACTGTCATGATTACTTCTTCCTGCTTCTGTAACAGACAAGACATACTTCACGATGACTAATCTGAGCAGTGAGTGACGAGGAACTTCCAGCCCTTCCCAGGTGGACTGAGCAAAAGATGAGGGCTGGTGATGAGTCCCACACACTCAAGGCCCTTCAAATAGAAAGAACAGAGACGTGGGCTTTCCATCTTTATTACTGTTGTCAACGCTGGCATGCTCAGCAGTGGTGATTTCCTCATCAAATAAACCTGAAAACTCAAAGGTCAAGCACAAGATGGTTTTATAGTTTATATATAAGTATATAAATTGCATGAAGAAGGGTAAATGTGAATATACTGGGGAGAAAAGTACAATGGGAAAATTTGTTCAGAGAGGAATGATTGTAGTATTTTAGCCTTTATTAACCTCCAACTTATATTTCTGTTAAGGTGTCCTTTAGAACAATTGTTTAAAACAATATTATTTTCCTTAAGTTAGAAAAACTAGCTTTCAAGAATGCACACCAAACAATCTCAGATATTCAAAATATAATGTTAATTGCTTTTTTCAGTGCTACAAAACAGGGAAAGCATTTTCATATAATATGAAGTTCAGATAATATGAAAGTAACTAAATAAAATGCATAATTCGTTTGTTAGAAATATGCCAGTGGTGCTCCTTATTCTGAAACTCAAGAATCTTCTTGAAACTCAAGGTGATTAAAGAGCTATATGATGAAATTGAGGCAAAAGTAACCTTGACGTCTTTACATCAATCCACACAATTTGGAAGTCTCAATACCAATCTAACTTGAATAAAATTCTAACATGAAATTCGGAGACATGGGTGTTATTTGGCACCACTCCATTTCAAATGTGTGAAACTGACTGGTTGGGTTCTTCCTATAAAGGGGAAGTCAGTCCTTTCAGGACCTCGTCTTTCTAGGCAGGAGCCCAGAGAGAAGAGCCATGAAAAACCGAGGCGAGAGCACAATAGTGTGAGGCATGCATGCCCCCTCTGACTTTCTAACATGTAACCAGTCTACAAGTACTCAGTAATAGTGTTTGGGGGTGAGGGGACTTAAGCACAATCAGCTGAGAATAACAATTGAAAGTCAGCTGCCATCCCTGAAGACTTTAAAACATACCATCTAATTCCGATTACACAAGTAAGCTTCAAAACACCTAAATTAAAAGTGAATAGAGCCCTGGCTGATGGCTTAGCGGACTGAGTGCCGGCCCGTGAACCGAAAGGTCGCTGGATGGATTCCCAGTCAGGGCACATGCCTGGGTTGCAGGCCAGGCCACCAGTTGGGGACGTGCGATCCATGTATCTCTTGCATATCGATGTTTTGCTCCCTCTCTTTCTCCCTCCCTTCCCCTCTCTAAAAAATATAAATAAAAAATACAATAAATATGTTTAAATATAAATAAATATATTTTTAAAAAATTGTTTTAAAAAAGTGAATGGAATTTGGGGAAATTTTTAATTTGGCACTTAGTCACTCTTAAAGATGTACTTACCAGTAGGCATCACAAAATGTGAGAAATAAAAGGTAGATACTTTAGAAAATAAAATGTTAAACAACAAAGAAATAAATATTAAAATATGCTTCATTTTCCAATAGAAGAGAATATTATAACTCTGGTAACATGTACATGCAATTATGTGTTTTTCAAATGATAAATTAATTTTATGGTGCAAAATCCATAATACTATGATGACTTAAGATATACAAATTGATATTTAAAATCCCTATTTGATAAATAATTTATTACCTTTATTCCAATGGAGAGGGAAAAGGAACCAAGATGAAACATATAACAGTTTTATCGTTTCTTCTCCCCCCACCCCTTGTCTCTGTTCCCCCTAGGGTACCATTCGTGAGGCTCTGGGAAAGGCCTGCTGGCTTAATTGAAATATTTGTGGGCTCTAATTGCTCTGCATAACCACGATGGTCCACTTCTCCCAAACGGCATCCGTTCCTCTTACTTTCTTCTTTATCTTCCCTTTCCTTCTGCACTTTAACTAAGTCTACTATTCTCATCTCATCCCCTGTTCCAGATGCTTGACTAATACTGGTGAAGCCAAACAGTTTTAAATATTCAGAAATCTTTCCTAAAATCCAGTTTTCTAGCACAACAATAATCACTCTCGTAAACTGATTTTCATTTTATTCTTCCAACATCCCAATCTCCCACCTGTGTTTAACACTGCAGCCTCTGACCTGGCAATGACAAGCAATCAATCTTACATGTTATCTTCAGGGGTCATGTCTTAGTTTTAGGCCAATTTTCTTTGTATTTAGGCTCAAATGTGCAAACCACACTAGATTACTCTGCAAAACATCAATGAGAAGGCTTAATTAAGTAACACTGACAGATAAATCCATTTCTTTTGCAGTAATCAAATCAAAGCAGGTTGACATAACACAGGAACTTAATACAATTATTCCCTTGTAATTGGAAAAAGGCCCTTTACTTCTCATTAAAGCAATCTTCTGGGTATTGGCATAATAAGAAGGCTCAGAGCCTTAATACTGCCCTATAAAAGTCTCAAGATACAGACCCCTTAAGCAAACAAGCCAGATTATCTAATTCCTTGATCACAGCAGAACGTGTAGCCCCTACTGTTTTAAACTACTAATTCTTTCTCTCTGCTGCAATTAAAAAGAGGTAAATCAGTATCAAACACACAAAATGAAAATCTGTAAAAATGCATAAACTGTTTATAGTTTTCTAGAACCATCTCCACATGTATTTGAAGGGGAACATTCCACTAAAAATGAATTTGAAATAATACAGAAATGTGAAATTGTAACAGCTTGGATCGGGACAGGGAGAATCTCCCCATTTTTATTCAATGATCTCAACCGAATGTATTTGCCTAAATATACAGTCTGGTACTCAACCATATAACCGAAGTTTGATGATCGGAATTGTGAGAGAATAGAACTTGAAGAAGACATTGCATTTTTGTGGTATATAAAGAACAGTAAGTCATCTGATCAACTGCAGACTTCTCTGACCAGGTAGCAACCCACAAATAATGCCCCACACTATACAAAGTCAATTTTCATCCTTTCACTCCAAGTTTGAGGAATTTTCTGCTACTTACCTAGTAGCACCTGATCGATCTCAAAATAATTCCAGCAACTCTTTCTGAAAAGAAACCTATAATCTAGGGTTGTGATTCCCAAATGTGGCTGACCGTCAAAATACCCCAGGAACCTCAAAAGAAAAAAAAAATGGAAGAAAAATACAAAGATATCCTGACCCCATCTGGAAAGTAATCAAGAAAAGATCAAAGACTAAAGTTCAGGAACAATGTAATTTTAAATTCTTCCTATGTTTCTCTAACTTTTTATTTTCAAAAGTTTTTAATTATAATGCAGTTAAAATGATGTGGTTGCTGCGTCTCAACCACTTTCGAGCAGGCTGCATCGGTCATACCCTTTTATCCCTTTAGTACTTCTGTGTCTATTTCCTAAGAACAAAAACAGTACAGTTATCAAAATCAGGAAATACACCCTTGATATAATGGCTTTATCTGATCCATAGTCCATGAGTGGTTACTGATCTCAACTATAATAAGCACATTTAACCAAGCACCCCCCACCCCCCCAAAAAATCCAGGATTACTCACTGCATTTAATCAGCACATCCCTCTCGCTCTCTCGTGTACTTTAATCAGTAACAACTCCTCAGTCTTCCTTTTCCTTTTGTAATATTGGCATTTTTGAAAAATGAAGGCCATTTATCTTATATAGAATTGTTTCTCAATTTGGCATTATCCGATGCTTCCTCATGATTGTGCTCAGGCGGACATGACACTATATAAGTGGCCCAGTGTCTCCTGGATATCACATACAGAGCCACATGATGGCACAGTGGTCTGCCCCTTCGTTTGTTATGCTAATCTCATTACCTGGTCAAGGTACTGTGGGAATTCTCCACTGTATAATTACAACTTTTCCCTGTGCAACTAATCAGAAATCTTTGGGAGACACTCTAAGACCATCACAACTAATTTTTAATCACAATCTTATTGAAGAAAATTAAAACACAAAAGTGTGTACAACCAACAGTGACAATTCCCTTGACACCCACTTCCCCACCTTCATATCAGTGGTAAGCCTCCACGATGTCTAGGCAGCCTCACAGGTCCTCTGGTCTGTGATCAATTGGTTTTTCAAACTACAGAAATGCAGAGCAGAAAATACAGAACTGGACTGACATTTCTGTCCTCTCTGAATTGGTAAGAAATACTCCTCCGTTGTTTATTTATGCACTGGTGACATCTCAATGGATAAAACTACTAGTGGTAGCAGTGTGACCTCGGTGGGGGTGAGGAGGACAGCCACTAGAATAGATGAAGACACATTATACTACTAACTTGGAAGGAACTCAGCCAAGACAAAGACAACCTACTAGTGAATCCATGCCACGTATAAAGCCAACTTAAATAACCCATTCTGGAGTCCATGCTGCCCCAAATGGCTGTTCCTTGCCTCCAACTCTAGAAACCACAGTGTACAAAGGAGATCCACCACAGCAGCAGCACTTCCCAAGTAAATCGAATGGATCCAGAAGTACAGTTATGGCAGACAAAACAATCTGGCGTGGTTTTTGTAAGCTGGCAAAAAAAGAAAAGGTACGAAACATCTAAAAGTTTTTCAAAGTGGTAAGTAAACTGACACCTTAAAAAGAATATATTCGCACATTTGAGGTCAGGCATACAAATAATCTAGCCACAGCCAGGAAAACTTGGTCATTTGTTAGAATATATGCACATTACATAACACTGAGTGAGTTAGTTACCTTATCGTTACCACTATAAGGTGGAAACGGTCCTTTTTAAACCCTTGGGTGAAGTCCATGTTGTTTTATTAACGGAACAGTGCTGGTGGATTTCAGCTAGGACTTAGAAGATTTTCCCTACAATTTCCTTTCAGCCAAATGCCTGGAAGACATTGGCAAAGGGTTTCTTAGTTGGGCTTATAAATGTGTGTGTGTAGTGTGTGTGTCAGTCAGAGGAGTCTGTCTGGCGACCTATAAGGTTTTACATTTTATCTCACAGTGATGCAATCACACTTTTGTTTTATGCTTTTTGATTTCCAAAATGTTGCTTTTATATTCATCTCATTTAAAATGATTTACCTGGGATCACTGAAAATATGAAACTGGTATCAAAAGCAGTTGCACACTTAGGTATAAAGCCGACTAACACCATTTTTCCAAAGCATGGAAATAAAAATCAACAGAAATAGAAATTGGTAGCTCTCTGATGAAAAAGAGGTCATCTCATTTCCCTGGTTAATTCTAACAGGTAACAGAATACTTGCAAAAATAGGAAGTTTGGACAGTGTTGGAACGACCGAGTTGCCCTATCTAGCAATATGCATTTTCAAACCATATGAGCAATGGAAACTTGCCAGTCTGCCCTCTGAGCTGCCCGGTACCCTACACAACACCGTCTTACTGACGTGACCCAAGTCAGGCACTGGTGTGCGAAAGGCCCAGGGCTGTACAGCAGGCCTGGTCTATACGGACAAAAACGGACTGTAGTTTTCCCCTAGCCATGCTGCTACTCTCACTTTCACTTTCAAGTGCTCTTTAAAACACTCTCATAACTGAAGTAGTCCAAGTACATCTGCCTCCACATACTAGTCCAGCTTTGGGGGTTAGGAATCGAAACACATTAGAATCAACTGGTATTTTCCTAAGCTTAAATCAATCACATTAACGGGAATAAGGATTTTGTTCTCCTGGTAGCTCTGCAACTTGGATGCAGCCTGCCTGTTGCCCGTCTGATAATCGATGGCTTGCTGGTCAGAAAGGGATGAGCCACTGTGATGTACTGGTCTTACAGATTCACTATGTGGACTGCTAAAACCTGTACCTCGTCCTCAGGAATGGGAGAAATGTCCTTAGTTTGGAAGGAGATAGACACCAAGACCTGAAGAATGGCAATAGCCAGGCATCCTGAGAGAAAACAAGAAGCAGGGAAGGGGTGCAGGGGAAGCCGGCGCTGTCAGAGAAGAATGATTTATCGGATGAGATTAGCAGAAAGTTTGATTAGAAGAGATGCCTCCTGAACACAGCAGAGATTGCACTACTACTTTAAGACGTTGTTGTAGGAAGAAACAGTGCCTGCCAAATGTGGTCTGTAACAGCACAGGCTAGCCATGAGTGACAGTGGGAAAATAGCCACTAAGCCAGATTTTATTTGATTTGTACTGATGATTTTTATTAGAATACATGGATCATTGCTTCAACCTTTCCATGTAAAACCAAATCAAATTCAAAAACTCACACATCAGTCACCTAACCTTATGTCATTCCGTCTGCTTTACTAAAGTCGAGCCACATTTCAGCTGATCTGTCCTCGATAAATCGTTCAGCTACTCAAAACTGTTGGGCCAAATTCTGGGAGGCAAGCGCTACACAAAAGAAACCGCTAAATCTGCAGTTACAAATAAGAAAGCCAAAGAAATACTGCAAGCCTCAGAAATACAGAATGGAATCAAGGCAACATCCAGTCAATGAAAAACAGGATGAAACTCAGTCTCCTCATAGTATCAAAGGGATTGTCCCATATCTTCCAAAGGCCCACCCACCCTCAGCTCCTTTTCCCACTTAAATTCAAGGCTCTGTGCAGGGCTCAGCAAAGCAGTCACTCTGCAAAGTCCACAGTCACGGCACAGGAAATCGAATCAGTTTTACAGATTAAAAATAATAATCAGTCCCACAAATTATAACCTGTATGGTAAAACTGTAAAATAGTAAATAAAATAACACATTTGTGCAAAGTTTCTATACTATTTATAAAAAAGCACTTAATTAAAAGAAATGAAATTTAATTACACGAAACCTGGCAATGGGTTTCCAAAGGAAAAGAACCTGTCCTAGACCCTACTTCCCGCCATGCCTTTACCTTATTCTTTGTGCATTAGCATTTTTCTTTCTTCCCAAGCAACACTGCAGATTAATTACTGTCTAGACACTCATTTCTAGTTAAAAAGTCAGTTCCGTCTTCATGATTTCCTTTACTCTCCCAGACAACTCCTGAAATGCATGCTACTGTCTCCTCTTCAGGGAAGGTAGACAACGTGCCCAGCTGAAGGCCATCAGCACTCCTCCCATCCACTGTCCTCTAGCGGCTCAGTGGGCACCACATGGCAGTGCCTTGTGGAAAACTCAGTGCCTCTGCAAACCAGTGGTCACCAAACTCCCAGGTCTCTGGTGTAACCCTCCACAACCAAAACTAGACTGCTTTCCCCAGCTCCCATTTCTATCCACACCCCCAACCCTGACCACACCGGAAGTCTACGTCTCCCATCTTCCTTTGCAGTAAGGTGGGACCATGTGACAAAAATTTGGTCAATAGAATCTGAGCAGAAGTAATGTTGCCTTTTCCAGTCCTGGCCATTAAAGCCTGGCATGTAATCCTCCACGTATTTTCTCTTCCCTTTTTGTTCCAGCCCCATGCAAAGAATCTAGGGAATCCCTGAGGCCCTAGGGGATGGCCAAGCTGAGGCCTGAAGAGAAACCAGACCTGAAGGACTGACTACAGGGAACAGAGCCCACCCCACAGGTCCTGTGACACCAGAGGGAAATAACCCTTGTGGTGTTGAGCTACTAAAGTTTGGTGGTTGTTTGTTCCAGCAATTAGCATACTCTGACTAATACATGCTCCAAAACAGACTTCCGTGAATTCTGGCGCTATGATTCTGTCTTCCAAGCAAAGCAAACATAAGCAGTTAGAGCTGGCACTAGTCAGATTTGGGAGGCAGGGGAAATTGGTCTTTGAACTATCCTTCTCTCCCTTTCAGACTTGTTTTCCCCTCTTAGCATTTCCTCCCTCTGAGCACCAAATGTTCCCAGGCTGCTCAGTCTCATCTGTCTCAAGAAAATAAACCCAATACATTCATTAGCCATTCTTTCTTTCAGCCATTATCTTGCAACCAGGAAGGGTAAGCTGTTGAGGACTTGTGTAATTTTGGAGAAATTTTTAACATCTCCATTCTATGTATCTTCAGCTATAAAAGGGGAATGATTATATCCACCTTCCAATATTGTTGTGATCGTTACAGATACTTTAGGAAAAGGCCATGGGACCTGGAACATAGACGTGTAAGTCCTATTTTTATTATGATAGCATGATATTTGACAAAAATGGGATATAAAAATCAATATAAAACAGGGCTCTTTCTCTCTGAACTGTATAGCCTGGATTGGAAGACATAAGTAAAAAAGCAGCATTTGACTACTGACAGAAAAATCTATGTTATGGAATTTTAGAGAAAGGGAAGTTATTCAGGTTAAAGTCATCACTTCTGCTACACTGGCAATTCAGGGTATAGAAAGGAAGAAGACAGCAGTGGCACGCTGGTGAGCTGCACCGACACAGAGATGAAGGTAACTTTAGGCACAGTTGAAATAGAAGTCCCCTCATATAGAGAGTTTACTAGCCCAGATAAGTGGAAAGTCCAGAGACAAAGCAGGTTTTAGGGTTCATATACCTAGGGGATTCATCGTATCAGCAAAGACAACTCTGCTCTCTGTCCACCGTGCCAACCCCCTATCACCTTCGTCCTACAGCTGGAATGCATCCATCCTGGTAATGGGATTCCTGGCACAACTCGCTTCCTCACTCCTCTGCTTACTTGTAGAGAGTTAGGTTTACAAAAGAACAAAATTCCTCTTGAACTTTGCCTCAATTGAGACCATCATGGAACCCATCCCTAAATCCAGGGAAAACACGCATGGATATATGGATGTGCATAGAAGTAGATGACCCAAATTAAAAATAAGTCATGAAAGAATAAAACATAGCAAAAGGACAGGATTACCCTGACTGGTGTAGCCCAATCACAGCTGTCCCCTGGAGATGTAGTCATCCCCCACGAACTACAAGGATACACACACACTGGGGAAGACGGTGAGTACTGATGAGTTGATGGTAGTGATACAGCCACAACTGGAGGGAGAGCCTCAAGCGCCATTGGTGTATTAGTGCACAGTGTGCAGTGTAGAAGCAAAGAGGGCTTTTGGGAACGGATATGCAAATCCTATCATGTCACTCTCTCCTTTAAACAGTTCAAAATCTCCCCATCAGTGTCAGGATAAGAGCAAAGGTCTTAATTATGGGCCTCAAGGCCATCTTCAGAATGCATCCACACACCCTTGTGGATGTCCTCTAGTTACCCTGATCCCACACAATGCTCATGTGCACCACTGGCCCTGCTGGTGCAGAACTCGAACACGTGTTTCCTCTAGAAGCACACACTCCAACCCAGTTCTGTGACTCCACTGCCTCACTTGGCCTGTCTCACTCCTACATCAACTCTTAGCTGAACCATCCCTTCGTACAGGGAATCCTTTCCTTCTCCTTCACTGGACTTGTCACTGATGGAGTTTTACATTTTTATGATCCCCACGTGATTTCTTTCTTCCACCCTGAACAGTAAGCTGCATGAAGACAAATACTGGGTCTTGTTTGCTTTCCATCCTATGTATACCCAGCACAGTGCCAGACAGGAAGGAAGCCCTCAGCATCCTCTTAGGTGAATGGCTAGGTCATCAGCCTTTCAAATGGGCTGTGCACACAGGAAAATATCAAAAATGTGAACACAATTCCTAAAGTTACACAACGTTCTGCAGTGTTTTAAGACTCTGAGAAGGATAACCTAAAACAATGAAAATTCATAATGTTTCACTCTATCTACTATTCACTAGAGAAATTAAACCATAGGTATGCCACAAAGATTAGTTTAACATATTACAGGCAACACATCTTTCTCCATAATTTACATGTAAATAAGTTTGTTTCACAAATCTGCAAGTATGGATTAAGATTCAGTAGAAAATACACAGATCAGTACACTTAACACACTGAAACTCTTGCCAGCCACATGACGAGACAAGAGGTAATGGACAAATCTCGAGCTCAGTGATTTCTATAGTAAAATGCATGGAAACAGTCAGAATCCATATATGTTTTATCCCCTGACAGACATAACCTCCTACATGGTCATTGTAAAGAGAAATACTTGCCTCTTTATGCTCACTTTGATATGCACCCTAGTGATTTGACACATATTATAAAATCACTGGCCTCAGGACCGAGGAGAAAACAAGAGTTACCTCTACAGTCACACAGCTTTCTGCGATCTGGTGACACAGCAAGACAGAGAGTGGGTTAGGCCCTCACTCTGTGTCCCTTCCTTAGACGGTAGTCGCAGCTCAACATTTTCTGAAAACCTCTTTGTTGAAATTGTCCCACAGACAAACGAGAATATCATTAACATTTAAAGTTCTGCTGCAAATACAATAGTCAGAACGCCAGGGCCACGTCAGCAAACACTGTCCGGCAGCTGACTGCTTTCAACTTCTCAAAGCACTTCCACACCCACGATTTCATCCTCCAACTACGTGCATCGGAGAAACGCAGGCAGTGGTTCGAGACCTCAAGGAAAGGCACTGGAAGGGCTGGGAAGAGCACTCATCACTTCTGTTAACCTTTTCTTAGGCCATGAAAGAGAAGCAACATCTTCACAAACGGACACCCCAAATTCAGACAAAGGAAGTTCTCTGTGGACAGTTACATGCATCTCACGTGTCATTCAGAATCTCAGTTTCCTACTTACCAGGACTTTTCCTTTGAGTTAAATATGTCCCAGAGGAAAACTCTAGTATTTAAATTAATACTGACTCGGAGAAACATTTTTAACTCATTTTTATGTATGTTTCCCCCTTTACCTACACAGAAGCATAAAGAATATTTTTAAATTGAAGGTACATGTGAAGAGACAAAAACATGTATTTGTAAGGTATATCTGAAAATTCTCAAAGATAAAAACACATACCCAAGCCACTTAATAATTAAGCCATCAGTGAAGAACAGTGCTGTGGTGCCCTGGCTGGTGTGGCTCAGTGGATTGAGCACTGGCCTGAGAACCAAAGGGTCATTGGTTTGATTCCCAGTAGGGGCACATGCCTGGGTTGCGGACCGGGTCCCCAATAAAGGGCACGTGAGAGGTAACCACACATTGATATTTCTCTCCCTTTAAAAAAAAAAGAGAAAGAAAAAGAAAAGTGCTGTGGGAAATAAGGGGCAGCTGAGGCAGACTCTACACATCAGTGGCTGAGCAAGTGGCTGAAATTTCACCTTTCTCTTTTTGTGCGTGACAGTAGGGTCCAGAATTAAACTGAGGGGAAGCCATGGAAATCAGTCCCCGTGAGGATAGAAAATCTATTATAAAATTCACTTACATAGACTTAAGCCCATGATATGTTGTGGTAGAGAAAATAACACAGATTTATCTGGATTATAATAACATCAACATCACTTTTTCTACTTTATTCAAAACACTAGTTTATCAGAAGATGCAGTGACACCATTAGTTCTGTCTACCCAATATCCAGGCCCTCTTCTCCCTTTGCCATAGAGCTATCAGGCTCTTTCTTGCTGTTTGTTTGTTTCCACCCAGCCACCCCTCTTCCAAGTGGGGGGTCAGAAGAAGGCGACCTCATCTCCAGCTCTAGAAGTGGTTCCTGAGCACCACTGCCAGGCACAAGCCTTGCCTCCCCCGGTCAGGAACCAGTTTGAAAATGGACGATGAGACACAGAAGCCTATCTGCCCCTGGGTTCCTGGGAAAGGTCTCCGGGCTCTAAAGGAAGCAATACATGAGGAGGTTTTTTTTTTATCTTCTCTTTACATTTTCCTGCTTGGGCATGATGCTCACAACTGCAGCAGGATGTCTGGTGGAAGCCTACATACATAGAAGACACCAGGCATTTCAGAAGAGGTTCATAAAGGAATACACTTCCTTCTGTTTAAGACCACTGGGGTCAGGGTTTCCTTTTGTTGCAGCTACAAATATTCTAAAAGAAAGAGCAGATCTGAAACAGTAGACGCCCCCCCCCCTCAGAAAAAAGCTTATGAACTTCATGCTCATTAAGCTTCTTTAACAATAAATACTATCTATCTCTGGATAAATCTGGACTTCACCTACTCGAAGGCCATCAATCATCCCTGGCCACTCACAGTTGTCCAAGTACCCTGCAGTACACATTGCTTTCAGGAAGGGTACCAGTTATGTGCTGCATAAGTCCCCCATTGACTTCCTCTCTGCTCTGCACCTGTATCTGTTCCTTTTCCCTCTCGTGTCCCCTCTGACCCTCACAAATATCAATCAGCCAGCAAAGGCTCACTGAGCACGCAGTGGCGGTAAAGTTAATGGCTACAAAAGGTACTGAAAGAATACTTTCTCCTTTATTTACCAATGTCGGTCTCATACACGTGGCCCACATACTGCCAAGATGGGAGTGAGAGTGTGTGGTGTGTGTGCACTAGGAGGCTGGGCACTCTCCTGACCCCAGGCCCACGGGTGGGCCTTAGGACGGTCTAAAAACTCCTGAAACTGTTGGAACACTTCACTCATGTATTTAGCTAAATGGCTTTTTCTGAGAAGTCCCTGACTCTAACAAGGTTAAGAACCTCTGCTTCAAATCAGCTATTGACTGGCAGACCACGCTAGGTGAGGGCAAAGAACATGTTCTTCAGATCTTCGTATTTCTTGCCCCAGGAAAACCTCTTTTAAGTATTAATAATACTGAAATTCTGCAATATTTTGACTATATAAAGTTTTTTGGACAGGCCTGATACCCTACTTCAATAGAAGGAAAAATAAGTCCCATTACTTAAAGATATAGAAAACAACTTATTTTCCTCCCCAATTTAGTCATAAACCTGAGTTCAAATGAAGTTTAGAAGTTAAAACATGCACTTTAAAATAATTTATATTAGCAATAAGTTTTGAGCAAAGCTCCAAGTGGCAAATAAACATCAAGGAATTGCGTGCTGACATAGTTTTGAAAGAGGAGATGGAACTTTCTGGGAAAAGGAGACCTCAAGGTGCGGTGAGAGGAAGAGGTGGGATAGAGGGAAGAGCCTGCATCTCAAGACGCACTGAAGAATCAAGACCAGCTTCACTTCACTGAAGAAGCAGGTCGAACAGTGAGAGCGAGGTCTGCATCTTCTCCAACAGCAAAGCTTACACGGCTCTCACTAACCCTTACTTGATTTGACCACAACAGCTTTTACCAGTTTCTCCCCCTGCCTTTCCTTCCTACTCTCTGCTTTCATAATAAGGATCTGAAAACCAGTTTCCCTGACTTCAGACTTCCCCACTCCAACCTATCCTGAGTCACTGACAACTGTCACGTCTCCATACAGAGCCCAGCGGTCCCTTACTGCTTTCGGTGTAAAGTCACTGTTCCTCAGCCTAGTGCTTAAGGGGCCTGGTGGTCTGTGTTCACCTTCTCTTGTTGTGTTACCCTGAGTACCATGGCCATTCCCTTTTGTGCTCCAGGCACATCAGACCCCTCACTGTTTCCCCATATACCTCTGGTTGCCTGGTCTCTGTGTCTTCCCTCCCCTGAAAAAACTGTCCTTCCCACTCAGTGAATGCATGTAGAGTGAATAAATCCTTTGAGGGGTACATACACACACCCCTAATCAATCTTACATATATCGGTATGGACTGATAGACTTAAGAGGTAAAATACAAACTTTTCATAAAGCTGAAATATCACTTCCCTCCAAAATAATTATATAGAATTTGATCTTTTAACAATTTAAATTTAAGGTTTTAATTATGTAGGTAATACATGACAAATATATATAATATTAAGTGATTAATTGTCTTCTCACAGCAAATATGAATTTTAATTTGGCCCCTAATGGAATATGTTTTATCTTTTTATATTAATCATGTTGCTATACCACAGAATAAGAAATGTACACAATAGTATATTCTAGACATCTCCAACTTTAATATACATTTACGTCAATGCATGTGCAAATTGTTTTTCCTATTTATAATCCAAGTTGATGAAGTTCAATGGCATTCATACATATGGATTTTAAGAACCTATACTCTGTCCCAAAAAATCTATGAAAACAATATAAATCACCCCCAAGATTCAAACCTTTACAGTCACTCAGGGTGTTAACATTACTTCCTTGGGGAGGCCCTCGCTGGCTCCTCTGGAAGAGCATGCACAATTCCTCCTCGCCCCATACTTATGCTCACTAACCCCTGACACTGCTCTGTCATTTCACGATGTTTAGACAGACAGACAGACAGAGACATAGACTGATGTATATCTGTTGGCTGACATCCTTGTTCACTGAGCCCTACCAGGGTGGAAACTCAGGACAAGGGCTAACTGGGCTCCCGTGGCCCAGACCCCCGGCCAGCGTCTTGCTAAGAGTTCAGTGAATGTTTGCTGAGTAAGTGGCTTCTTTAAACATTAAAACTCAGATGTTGGTCATAAAAAAAAAAATCATAAAACAAAAATCATGAAATTTGACAAAATAATTATCAAGTAAAAGAAATTCTTCTTATCAATGTAAATACATCACTACAAGGCACAATATAATAAAGAAAGCATTTTTCCCAGTAAGAGCTTTATACATCTTTAATTATGTCATTATACATTTTATTTCTCTAAAACATCATGTGGGAGAATCTATAAAAAATAGAAAATAATGGGATAACAACTTAATTTGAAGCAAAAAAAAACTGAGATGAAATTCACAAATTATCACACCTTTAAAACAAAAGACAGATTTGAAATAACATAACTCGTCTACCTGATACAGAGTTTACTTCTGGTTTATTCAAGGGATTGAGTATGAAGCTCTCCATTTTCCTGAGAAAAAAGTAGAACCAGCTGGTAGATGTAAACACTGCCCTTCAAAACTCCTGCGAAAGCCACAAAAGATGGCAGAACTTGTTCAAATCAAATGGATGATTTAATGTATGTATGATTTTGCAGAGTCTTTACAAACATCCATGGATGGCTTTGCACACCTTTTAAAAGGATTTACTATAAAACTGAGCCAGCATGAACAAACAATACTACCTCAATATTTATACTCATAACAACAACAAAAAAAACCTACAAAGTTCTATATTGGGTTGCGAAAATCCTTAGTTCCTGGATTTTTATTGGCTCTAGTCTAATATACAAAACAACCAGGGTTTTCAGTTTAAATAGAATTCTCTCTTTATATATAATTCTCTCTTTTGGTGTCCACATACCAAGCAATTTTCAAAAGTTCAGTAACAAAGGAGAAAAGCAAAGCAATTAGTGTATAAATTTTAAAAAAGAGCATGGCTGTCTGTCATATAGAAATGGTTAGGCCGATAGGAAAGAAGCTGGTTTTTAAAAGTCCTTCTTACAAGATTCTGGCCTCAAAATGAGTTTGAGAATCAGAGGATGGAGAGGGAAGTAGGGGTCAGAAGAGTGCACAAAGGAGCAACTGGGCTGGGGTACGAATTGAAAGGAGCATGCCAAGACGAAAACCATTTCCACCCACTAGGGCTCCGACTCCTTCTCCAGGGAGCCCAGGGCTGGGAGAGCGCTCCCACTGCCCAGTGCCTCTACTGCGTACAATCCTCTCTGCAAAGCCCTGGGGGGACAGAGCAAAAGGCTGGTCCAACAGCTGTCACGGAACAAAATAAAGGCAAACTACCCTTGGCCCCCCACAGCTTTGGTATGCCTTCAGAATCTTTTGTTGTTGCTCCCTTTTTTTTTTCCTGTTTCTTTTCAATTTAAAAATGCAGCTTCAGTGTAAATAAGACAAATCAAAGGGAGAAAAGACTCTCTTTACAAAACAAGCTTTGCAAACACACCTGTCCTCTATTTTGAGGATTCTGTGATGAGTACAGATATTAGACGTGATTTCTAATCCCCCCAATTTGCTCCATAATTTCCTGTAACTTAAAATCTCTGTACAGGGAGTTCTCAAGATTCAATGGGGATGCATGTTCCAAGAAGGGCACATTGAAGATGCGGGTCCCCGGGCACCATACGAGTGGAACCCAGGAATCTGCAGGTACAGAAAAATGTCTAACATTAATGCAGGGCAGCCAGTTGGAAAATGCAGGGGTGTGAGTTTAGTGGCAGTTTCCCTAATCCCAAATGACCCTCAGACCAAGTCCCTCAGTCATCAGGAGCACCGTCCTGGGTATCTCGAAATCAAAATTTTCATGGAAGCCCTCCACACCTGCCCCTCAACATCGCCCCCACAGCACTTCCTGATGGCAGCGGTGAGTTGTGCTCCTTTCAGGCTGCCCGCAAGTGCCCATGAGGGGCACTCAAAGAGATTAGAATGATCAGAACCGCCAGTCCCAGGCCAGTCTCAGGGCGGATGTTAACCAGCACCCTTAAAGAAGAAAACTATGCTCACAAAGCAGCCAGAACTCCAGAGAACCTAGAGGTATTACGATTAATGTACTGATATCAAAGCTCATAGGAGGAACTATTAAAAAACAGTGTAAATTATAACACAAACAAAGAACCTTTTTGTGAGGGAAAAAGATCTGCCATTTCCCACAATCTGCATCCTGAACACAAATAAATACGCCACACGAGAAGACGTAATTTTTAAACAGACCTAGAAATACTCAAGTTTCTTTCAAAGTTCCCCCACAAGACTCAGCAACACTCAATGATGAGAGCCTGTTCTTAAACAATCCGAAACCGCTAACACCTAAGCACATGTGAAATATCAAAACGAAACACTTCCCCCATATCCCAATGCCCACGCGGCGCTGAAAAGCAGCCGTCATCTGATTCAATCAGACCACATTCAAAGCAGGTGGTTCTGAACATTGCCTGAGCCGAGCGCCAGCTCCCCCCACACACAGCAGCCACATCACCATACACGGGTGCACTTTTTGATGGCATATGAAGGACCAGAAAGAATGGTTCCGAACCTTTTTGTGGGCAAAATTTAATCCCTCCTTTTTTAACCAGAAAGCACAAAGAACATCTTACTGAGAAAATGTGCCTTAGAGAAGCAGCAAACGCAAAGGAATATCTAGAAATTAAAATGTTTATATATAGAAGACTCGTGTGGAGTCTTCCTATCAAAGCCAAACAAATGGGGATCTCTGTGGTTACTTTGACTCTATCTGGGCAAATGTAGACTGAGTTCCTTTAAGGCAAGTTCAAGATTTTTACATATATACACACATATACCTATATACTTATTTATTTATAATATGTCATTTTTCTTTACAAATTTAAATTCAGCAAAATAAAAACATGGGCCACAGGGACATGTATTTCTGAACTCTAATCCCTTTCTGTTTATTCTATATGGCAGGGGGTAATAAGTTTAATCTTATTATATCTGCTTCCTCTTCTAGGAAATGGGGATAATACTCAGCGTTTGATAAATTAAACAAGATGACTGATACACTGGACTTAGCAGAGTGTCAAGCACACAGACGTGGCTACTAGCACCTGCGAGTGTTTCTAAGTGTTATTATTAATATTAATGACCATTGGAATTAACCTTCCTCTGAGGAAAGGTAACTCAGGTCCAGTTGAAACGGTAATGGAGTGAAGAAAAGAATCGAAGTAGCCCCACACAGTGTGACAACAACTTGCCCTGCAGTGCTGGCACATCGGTAGCCTTGTCTGGGTGTGAGCAGCAACACTGCCGTCCGCTCTCTCCTTCACGCCGGAGACAGGCACACAGGAAGGATCTGGCCTTCCACATAAGGAATTAACATTAACAAATTCTTCAATTAAAAAATCCCATTTGGACCCTCCCGGAGTTCTGATGTACGTGTTCAGTGTGATACAGAAATGTTGACATAGAAAAGGAGTGACTTAGAATGCTATTTAGTTGGGAGAGATGAGAAAAGATATCTCAAAAGTATTAATGGAAAGGTTAAGAAAAAGGGAGAAAAAAAAGGAAGTCTTTCAAAAGATGATTTTTCCATTAAACTTCGGTTGATTATGGGGAAAAAATTCCAGGCTATTAGTCTGTAGTGTTGGTTAATAGTTTTCCTTATTTTGAGAAAACAATGAAAACTAATGAGTTACATCCAGCAGCTTTAAAAAAATGAATTACTGTGCATAATTCGTAAGCCCTTGCACCACATGGCTGTACGCAGTCCTTCTTTTAGTCAAGACTTCAAATTAAGGTTATTATTTATGAGAAAAAGTTGGAGAGACACTAAGAGCTATAACAATCCCTCCAGACCATCAGTGGGAAGAGCAGTCACATTCAGAATGAATGGAAGATCTACTCCAGGCCAAATATTTAAACTGGGGTGCAAAGGATACACGCACAGCAATCCGCGCGCACCTGTCACTGCAATATTCAACACTCACACAATCGAAAGGGCATTTGTGTTCACAAATCAAGTAATTATATCCCTAACTATCCATCTGCATATGCAATTACCCAGTCTGTTGCACAGAAAAGCAGATTTTTGCAGGTGTTTCTTTACCATCTTCCCTTCAAAATCCAGTTGCCCTTTCTGTCCCCAAATCTGGGCACATACCAGTCCTCTAATTGAATCTTCATGGCACTGTGGTGAAGATCAAGTGTTATGTTTTCACATACAGAGTTCACATACAGAAGATTCTGTAATCTAATCAGGTTCTTGCTCCCTATTACCACTTAACTAATGGTTGATTGGGCTCCATTTACACCTTGATATTAAAGAAGAAGCGATGCGCTTCCTAACTCCCTTGCTGAGTATGTTCCTCGGTTTCTCCGACACCATTTAGTTCTGCATATGGACTTGAAGATCTGAGTTAAAACTCTTGTGTGCCAAGTAAAGTTAAACAAACAGAATGTCAAAGTAGGAGACAGAGGAAATGAGCATGTGTGTTTGAGGGCAATGTTCTGAATCAAAAGGAAGCTTTTCTGAATTTTGGAATCGGAGAAACTCAGACTGCAGAGTGTTTGCTATACTCAGAACCTGTTAAACAGTTCTTCCGATTGGTGCCAATCGTACGTCTGTGCAGCTGCATTAATACGTGAGGAATCAATAACATCTCAGCGCGGAGGGCATCCAGGGAACCAGTTCCTCTTCGTGTCCATCTCAGACCAAAATGAAGCTCAGGCCAGCTTCATAGGAACCAAGAGCTGAACTGTAAGTACATCAGGCGGTATCAAGTCCAATACTGATCACAGAAATTGAAATCAAGGTCCAAATAAGTGAAGAAATACCAAATATCAAAATATATTTAAAGAATTGCCTCTAGAATCTCCATATATATATAGGGCACTACGTCTACTTTTCACTTCTTCATTGTTTGAAGTTAACATTCATGCTCTGCTATATAACCATTTATACTCAAGCTTTTTAAAATGTCGTATATTTTTCCTGGATGTACAAGCCACCAAAGAAATCAATTTAAAACATAGCAGTAGTTTGAAGTTCTAGGAAAGAAGTAGTGAGGTTAAGCTTTGTACTTTCTTACAGAAGCTGCTAAAATCATGCTTTCATAGGTTCTTTTTCACATATATTCAGCACAACTTTTAAAACATCATTATTTACAACTCAACATGATCCAGTTAATTTTCTGTGAGCTGTGAATTAAGCAAACATGCCATAATAAAAACAAAATGACAGGTGGGGGGACAAGACCTAGAACTCAGTTCTTCTGACTTCTTACCTTCAAATCAAGGATAAGACCCTGATGGCCCCAAAATATATTTTGTTTGCCCTGCACAGGAATCCTGGAGATACTGACTGAATGTCAATCAGGAAGTGCATGCCCCAACTCCCTACATCCCCCTCTTCCTACTGTCTGCTTCAGTCATTTACACCGCATGCTTGGAGATGAAAGTCAGGTGTGTTTTTAAGGCTCTGCTGCAGAATCAGTGGTCACCACTGAGTCCAAACTGATAGGCGGGGAAGAGAAGGACACAGGCAAAGTGTCTCTTGGGAAACAGACTAAAACCCTCAAAAGATGCTCTAATAGCTCCATTGACACCGCTGCCAATCTCTCTCTAAGATACAGCTATCGTTTGGTATTAAAATATTTGCATAGTTCACTTTATTAGCTGTTCATATATTACAACTAGTATTTCAAGAGAAAACTGTTAACAGAAGTAGCACAAGTATGCTAAAAAAGTGTCCTAAACAAAGTGAAAGAACTAGTGACCAGAATTTGAAAAAAAACAAGAAATCAGATACCATCGCCTACTTGCCAAGATTTAAAAAATAAATAAAACCGCAAAGATAGTATTCCCCCAAAATTGTTTTCTGCAAAATGTTTCACGTGGGACATAACTTCATGAAAAAGGAATTCTCTGATCAAGGTGACTTGGAAATCACTACAAATTATATCACCCTCTTGGGGTATTTTATAGTATTTAGTGTGGAATGTACATAAAAATAAAATTTATATTAATGTGTCTTGAAACAAGGTTTTAAAAAGACCTGGTCTAAATTACTCTTTTAAAAGGCTCAATAAGAAAAGGGGAGTAATTAAGTTATAACTTACTGTTTTGTGAACTTTAGGAACAAATACTAAAAGCTAATCAATGGAATATAGTACAGAATTTGGGAGTTAAGCATACCCTCCTCGGTCATTCTTAAACACAGAAAATTCCTGAACAAAGGGAAATTAACCTATAAACAATTTAAGATATACTGTAATTACATTACTTAATTAAATTATCATAAATTAATGTGCATATCCAAAGTTAGATATCCAAAGACCAAAGCTCCTGCGTCTCCCTACAGAGAACACAACATTGCCTCACATGGGAAAGTCCACCATCCCCTTTCTTGACCTCGGTGTTTCTGTGATCTTCTGCTCAACTCGTCCCTAATCCAATTTTATCTTCCCAGGTTAGTGCTCCTGTACCCTTCCTAGCAGCCCAAATATAAGCAGCAAAATGCATTTCATATATGTTAAACTACTGTAAGTTGGTGAACCCAAGAAATTTAGAATATTGCACTATATTGGATGTCAAGGCAGACGTCATTTTGTGGATGTTAGTCTCATTTGTGTGACTTCGCATGCACCCCCTACTTAAATATTAAATTATATGCTTAACTCTTCTAGTCAATATTGACAGGTGGATTTTCACTTCTTTGGACAAAACATAGCAATTTATTTGAAATGAAATGTTATTTTTTGTGTTCTTTTTTTGTTTTGGGGTGTGTTTTTTATAGACAAAAAGACTCATCAGTAATGTACAACTAGGAAGAAATGGAAGTGAAACAGTTTCAGCTAAAAGAGGCTGGTATTCAACTAAGAAAGTAGCCACAACTGTACATATACTCCATTTATGGGGGGAAATATATATTCTGAATGAACACTGTAGAATCAGATGAAAGGTGGTTTGGATGCACACAGAGAAAAAAAAATGGCCAGTGAGAATAAAGAGCCTTTTCAGCTAAATAGAGAGTCTTTTGAGATTAGTATTATGATTTAAGTCTACTTCAAAATGTGATTTCGGCCTTATTAAAATTACATTGAAACTAGCCTTCATGCATTTGCATTTGAAGAGTTGCCTTGTGCTACTTAGGAGGCAGGGATCCAGGCCCAGTGATTTACAGTATTAGGGCACTACCATCACCAACATTTTTTCAGGGTAAAGGACAATAATACTCTGAACAAAATGGTTTAAAGATACAAGTCATCAGGAACACAAATAGAACTACATTTATTTGCAGAGTAGAATACATTCACCTGCAACATTAAAACAACCCAGAGCATGCTGGACAAGGGAATTATTATTCTAGACATGTGATCCTTCCCAGTAGTGTCACATTCAATCAGAAACATTGTACCTTTGTAAGATCATAAATCTTGAAAAGAAACAGAGATAATAAACTATTTTTTAAAATTTTAAAGTGTCTCAGTTAGTTATTAGCTTTGATCTTTTCAATCCTACATTATGAGAAAAGAGTATCTTATTGCAACATCTATAAAGATCTGAAATAGATAATGAAGCCTTTCTGTTAAGAAAGGAATCTATACAAAGCAGCACAGCTCAAAGAAGTCTTGACTTTCTTTTAAAAAGTAAATAAATGCATTCTTAAGTCTGGTTCTTTAATCATCAAGAGCTCAACCCCAGGGCTAATAGTTTTTTATTTTAACCAATTCAAAACCTGTTTGATTCAGACTGCTGATTCACTGAAGCCAGCAGATGAATAAGTAGCTTCAGTGTTTTGCTGAAAGTGACTTACGAAAAACCTACACTAACACAAGAGGACCTAAAACCAGAACCAACGTCCCTGTAGGTCACACCAGAACGGCCCACAGGAAGAGAAGACAAGAAGGTATCTGAAGTTCAAAAGTGTCTAGGTTGGTTTATCACTTATTTCTACTTTCCAATGTAGAAACATTCAATTTTTTACATACAACAAATATGAAAGCACTTTTGAAAGTTCAGTGTTAAACAAAACTATTATGATCATTTAATTATGAGAAATGTTAGACAAATATGAGGTTTTATGAGGGCTAATTATGTTCCATAATTTGGTTATTAAAAGAAAAATGTGATTGTAAAAATTCCCAAGCCTCAAACAGTGTATTTTTTAAGAAAAATGTCTTTAGGGACAATCAAAATTAGAAGATGAGATCTCATGCTTTCATTCATTATTTTCAATGTGAACATAATAAAGTTTTAAAATATGCACTTAAAGGCAAAAGGAAATTAAATAAGATTAATTTTGTAGAAAATAGCAATGTTATAAAAATGTACACTAGGCAGCAATTTCTGTAACAGAAAAATAATCCAGGCCTAAGAGGAAATTTTACACCACTCGTTTTTAATTATAAAAATAAATTTATAGACATTAAAAAAAATATTGTTGGCTTTCTAAATAGTCTACACTAGTCAAGATCCGTCCATCACAAGAAGGTAAGTGCTGAGGCTTTCTCTTTTTAACACCAGCAGGAATCATCTGCAGGCATCACGCGAGATTTTGCCGAGTTTTTCCTTTGCTCGGTTTGGGCACTGACGGATCTTCATGTCCCTTCTTAGCCAGCTTCCTCCTATGTTTACAGCCACAAGCCTGCTGTATTGTAATACATGTTTTCCAGAGAAATCAACTGCAGCTATGTGGCCAATTAAAAGAGGAGCAACAAAACCACGGCAGCATAAGCTTTTAATGCAAGCCCGGGAAGAAAAGTAAATGCTCCAAGTTTTCCTACAGTTAACTCTGTTTACAGCTGCCAAATAAAGAACCTAAATTCAAGTGCTTTATAATTGTTACAAATTGTGCCAAAGTACAGTGTGTTACAATAAATTATGAAGTTATCTAAATTATAAAAGTAATTAAACTTTCCCCAGATACTCAGAATTCTGCCCTCCATAAATTTTCTGTTCATTGCAGATCGAATAACTGTGTATTCCAGTTCAAAAAAAAAAAGAAAAAAAAACTAAGAAAAGAAAAAAGATCTCCTTCCAATAACAAGCACACACACACAGTCACACAACATATTTAAATTCCAGGAACGCATAAACAATTGCACGATTGTGAAGCCATAGCAAATGTTAATAAAAATATTTATACTAGAAACAATTCTCTTAGAGATTTTTTTCAAGTTCGGTTTTCCTCTTATTATTATAGACATTTGTTTTAACATGAGTTTTCTCCTCCATCCCAACATTCCCTCCTGCTGCATGAAGCCATAAATCTTTATTAGCATATTACTATACAATCTGTTGCAATAATAACAAAAATAATGAAAGCAACAGCAACCCAGTTATATGGTCCTAGCCAGTTGCAACTGAGTACCAACGTCTTTATATACTCTGAGTGGTAAAATATCTACAAGCCCCATCAACTGCTAAAACACAGCATTCTAGAATGAAATACAGCTGCTGCTCAGAATCAAAGTGCACAGGAGCTGTAAAATTCTCAAAAAAAAAAAAAACAAGAAAAGTTTAAAGCCATCAGGTTATATGTGAAGGGTGATAACCATTTCCAAGTTTAAATTTAAAGGAAAATCCGAAATGGCATATTGAGGCTCATAAGGACAAAATTTCTTCTCAAAAGGTTTTACCATATTCCCAGTGGGAGCAAATCAGTGGAGCAGGTGGGTGAGTGATGAAGGGAACCCTTGTTCTATTATAAATATCTTCAATAATTAGCCAACATGATGAACAAATTAGGAATCAGCATACAGGTTAAAGCCCAAGTTGGTAAAAAGTTTTCCAGGATTTCCTTTGATTTATTTTTGTTTGGGTACCTGGTTTCTCCATCCGAAATCAAGCACTTCTACTTCAGTATATATTCCAATTTAACGAAAACACTTATTTTATAAACAGAAAAGGAAATGAGTTTGAATCAGATCTATTTATGCAATTACCATATCTAATAGCCAATTATGTGTCCTTACATGAACAGATAAATAATATATGCACATACATTTATCAATCGTGTCTGTAAGGAAAAGAAGAGAGAAGAAATTAAAAGAAGAAGAAACTATTATATACAGCACGCCATTTTCAGTATTTCACATTTGCATAAGGGAATGCATTATTTGGCTTCAATAAAGCAGATAATTACAAACATTTGGCTTAAAAATTTTAAACCAAACTCAAATACACAAGTTATTAACTATATTATTCAACTGGGCAGTTAATATTTGTCAGAACTATTTACTTTATTCCCCTGATTTTGTAAAATAAGAGCAGGGAAGACATTAAAACTAGTATGTTATTAAAATATTAATGATTTTCATGTTAAGTTAAATACTTTTTTAAATGAATACCACACAATATGTTGGGGGGCTGGATTATGAGAAGGATCAGATGTGCTACACTTTTAAAGTATCCATTAACTAAAGCTACATAAAAACTGGAAGAGAAAAAAAAAAACCTCTGACATCCACATGAATACCAAATTCATTCATTATGATCAGCGCTACTACAATGAACATAAAATTAATTCATCACAGAGAAGCACACAAAGCACTACCCACTTGTTATACCTACTGACAAGAAATAATAGGACGGTCATCCTCTGCCAGGGTGACAGACGTGGCCATGGGCACTGCCAGCACGTCAGTCATACAAGTGTTTTCTTCCCTGGGAGTCAACCAAGATATTTTTGCAAGGAGGCTCTTTATCAATCAAAGTAAATAAAGCCAAAGTGGTGAAATTACCAACTGCTCTCCTGACCTCTGTTGCTCCCTGCCAGGCCTGGGTCTGGGAGGAAGCAATGAAGCCCCCAGGGGCAGTATTTAAGGAGGCGCTCACCCTCAGGGTCCTCCAGCAAGTGGGGCCCCTCCCCTTGCATGACCCTGACAGTGAGCCCTCCAGCCCTGCACAGGCCGCAAGCCTAGTCTCTAGAGCTTGACCAGCTAGGGAAGACTTACCTACCTTTGGGGAGCTGGGAAGTATAGTTCTCATGTACCTGTCTATAAGATTAGTCTTGTGGAAATTCTTCATCCTTCCCTTGAAATGGGTTTGTTTGTTTTAAATCTTCCTTCATGGGCTGATCTCAGACCATTTACTAGACAGGTCTAAGAAATACAATCATTAGTCAATGTAATGAAAGGTTCCAACTTTATGTCACAACTTGCTAAAAAGAAATCTATTTGTTCAGAATTTGTCTTGGTACATATAGGAACTCAATAGATGGATGTTCTTTCCTTTGCTAAACTGCTACCCTGCCCTTCATTCTTCTTACTTAGCCTCTGTGGGAGGCTAACACTATACCAACACATCTGCACATCACAGATGTGGTACCCACAAAGGAAGAAATAGGAACCTGCCACAATGTGAGAACAGAATATTATATTCCCACCTGAGAACAGGGTACCAATAAACGATGAAAGCCTTAGTAGGGACAAAAGGTTTAAGTTATGTGTGTGTGGCTGAGGTGGGTGGGGGGCAGAGAGAGGAGTTTCAGCACAGGGTAAAGCACCTTGTAAAAGAAAACTACAAAGGACTTTTTCAGCTATACCCAGCTCCATCTGTTTATGTAGGACAGAAGTTCTCAAACTTGACTGTACATTAAAATCACCCAGAGAGGTTTTAAAACTCCTCAATTTAATTGGGGGGTGGAGTCAGCATCAGCACTTTCCCAAGGTCCCCAGGTGATTCTAATGTGGAGCCAGGCCTACAGACCACTGACATGGATGCCAGATGGCCAGAGATCAGGAACGTGGGGAAAGAGCTTTCCTCTGAGGGGACACAGTCAGCGAGTAGTTCTCAAGCCTGGCTGGCTGTCCGAATCCCATTGAAATCATTTATTAAAATACAGACTCCCAGGCACTTCCCCAGACCTACTGAATCAGAATGCCAAGATAGGAGGCTCCAGAATGTCTGTATATTCAAAAAAATCTTCAAGTACATTTTGATGGTCAACTGGGATTCAAAACTAATGGCCGAGATGAAACTCGGAAGTTCTTGCCTCTAACTTGGTTGATTTCCAGCACAAGGCTTCGTGTTAAGACGGGTCATGTTAGCCTGCAAGAGAATTAGGAATGGCAGGGGAAAGGGTGGAGGAGGAGAGAAGTATTTAAGAAAAAAATAAAGAGAAAAGAAATTTAAGTGTCCTCTAAGCACCCACGAGTCTGCTTCGTAAAGTGCTGATAATGAGCAAAAAGACCAATGAAACTAAATTTTGTACCAGTTCATTTCAACACATCCTGTTTATACGACTATTTAATGAGTCATTCAGCCAGGATGATTTTCTGTCTGAATATGTTAATTGCCATTTTTTTCATAGCTCTCTATTAAACAGTACAGATAAAAGAGGCATGCTCATGATTTTAAAAGCCCTATCAGCCACTCACCCTCAAAGGAGTAGGCAACAGGAGTAAATAAGGGGGATCTTTTTGTAAGTGTTTAATTCTTTTAACATATATTGGCATTTGGGACCCCACTTCAATTCAAAAGCATATGTCAGAGTTAGCACTAGAGTGAAATGAAATGAGCTGACTCTCCCCCACACGCCACTGGCTTCACCGTATCACAAAAAATAACTCTAGTAGCGGGACAACATTCTGAAGCCTCTTGCTGGTAAGTTCCTCCGCTTTTAAGAGGTAAAATAAATATTTGGGGAAAGACAATAGATAAAGGCATGGGAATTTTTGACTCACATTGGTATTCATGTAAGTGTAGCTCACTTAAATAAGTACAAGTTGACAAGTACAATGATGATTAATTGAGCAAGAAGCCTGGAAGATGCAGGAAATGGGTAGACGGTCCAGTTAATATTTTGGGGGTTATCTTT
>VMDR010008276.1:0-37213 GCA_007922815.1 Macrotus californicus | reverse complement strand
TTCAATGGATAGGCCTGTAACTCTATGAATTTCCCTCTTAGATTGCTTTCCTTGTGTCCCACAGATTTTGGATTGTTGTGTCCTCATTTTAATTTGTTTCGAGGCATTTTTTTTTATTTCTTCCTTGACCTCATTGTTGACCCATTCATTGTTTAATAACATTATTTAGCTTCTATGCCTTTGTGTGTTTTTCAGTGTTCTTCTTGTGATTGATTTCTAGTTTCACAGCATTGTGGTCAGAGAAGATGCTTGATATGATTTCAATATTCTTAATTTATTAAGACTTGTTTTGTGTCCTAACATGTGGTCTATCTTAGAAAATGTTCCATGTGAACTCAAAAAGTATGTATATTCTGCTCTTTTGGGGTGAAATGCTCTGAAGATATCAACTAAATCCTTTTGATGCAGTGTGTTACTTAAGGCCGCTGTCTCCTTGTTGATTTGGCCTGGAAGATCTATCCATTGAAGTCAATGGGGTGTTAAAGTCCCCAACTATGACTGTATTTCTGTCAATTTTTCCCTTTCTGCCCATCAAGATTTGCTTTACATATTTAGGTGCTCCTATGTTGGGTGCATAGATGTTTACTAGGGTTAAATCCTCTTGTTGGATTGTTCCTTTTATCATTATGTAGTGTCCTTGTTTGTCTCTTACTATAGCCTTGTTTTTAAAGTCTATTTTGCTGGATAGTAAGTCCTGCTACCCCAGCTTTTTTTCTTTTCCATTTGCATGAAATATCTTTTTCCAATTCTTTACTTTTAGTTTGAGTGCATCTTTTAAAAAGTTTTTTTTATTGATGTTTGAATACAGTTGTCTCCATTTTCCCACCACCACTTTCCCCCATCTTACCCACCCCCACCTCCCACCCTCAATCCCACCCTCCCTTTGGCTTTGTCCATGGGTCCTTTATACATGCTTACTTTCCCTATACTCTTCTCATATACCCTTTCCCTTCTTTCCCACGTTATTTCCCTCTCCCTGCCCCTCTGGGTACTGTGAGTTTGTTGTTAATTTCAATCACTGTCTCTGGTTATATTTTGCTTGGTTGCTTGTTTTGTTAATTAGGTTCCACTTATAGGTGAGATCATATGGTATTTGTCTTTCACCACCTGGCTTACTTCACTTAGCATAATGCTCTCCAGTTCCATCCAAGTTGTTGCGAAGGGTAGAAGCTCCTTTCTTTCTGCTGCATAGTATTCCGTTGTGTAAATGTACCACAGTTTATTGATCTACTCATTTACTGATGGGCACCTAGGCTGCTTCCAGAACTTTGATCTGAGATGGGTCTCTTATTTTCTTATCCATTTATATATGTGGGTCTTGTTTTCTTATCCATTTAGCTACCCTCTGTCTCTTGCTCAGAGCATTTAAGCCATTTACATTTGAGGTGATTATTGATAAATACATATGTAGTGCTGTTTTATTGTTAGACTGTTTTCCTCTGTTTTTCTTCTCCTCTTTGTCCTCCTCCCCCTTCTCTCCCTTCTCCTCCTTCTTCTAGAAAGCCATTTAACATTTGTTGCATTATTGGTTTGGTGTTAACAAATTCCTTTAGCTTTTTCTTGTCTGGGAAGCTTCTTATTTCTCCTTCGATTTGATTTTATTTCATTTTATTAAAAAAATTTTCTTATTGTTGCTCAATTACAGTTGTCCCCATTTTCCTCCCATTTCTCTGCCCTGCTCTGCCCAACACCCTCTTTGATTTGAAATGATAGCCTTGCTGAGTAAAGTGGTCTTGGTTGTAGGTCCTTGCTTTTCATCATCTTAAATATTTCATGCCACTCACTTCTGGCCTGAAATATTTCTGCCAAATAATCAGATGCCAGCCTAATTGGTGCTCCCTTGTAGGTAATTACCTGCTTTTCTCCTGTGGCTTTTAGGATTCTCTCCTTGTCTTTAAGCCATGTCATTTTAATTATGATGTGTCCAGCGTAGGCCTCTTTGGGTCCAACTTGTTTGGGACTCTCTGATCTTCCTGGACTTATGTCACTTTTTCCTTCTCCAGATTAGGTAAATTTTCAGTCATTATTTCTTCAAATAGTTTCTCGATCCCTTGCTCATTCTCTTCTCCTTCTGGTATTCCCATGACGTGTATGTTATTATGCTTCATCTTGTCCAAAATGTTTCTTAAGCTCCCCTCATTTTTTAAAATTCTTTTTTCCTTTTGCTGCTCTGCCTGGGTGTTTTTTTCTACCTTGTTTTTGAAAGCACTGATTCAGCCCTCTGCTTCATTTCACCTACGGTTTATTCCTCCCAATGTATTATTAATTTCAGTTATTGCATTCTATTTCTGACTGATGCTTTTTTATGGTTTCTATGTCTTTTGCCATTCTGTTGAATATCCTTATAATCATTACTCTAAACTCTCTATCTACTAAATTGCTTACCTTCATCTCATGAGGTTCTTCTGGAAAATTCATTTGTTCTTTCATTTGGGAGTCTGTTTCTTTATCTTCCCATTTTGGCTGCTTCTTTGTATTTTCCACCTTAGTTGTTAAACTGATCAGTTGTTAATCTAATCAAACTGTAATCAGCAGCTAGGCTTAAGCACCACAGGGTAGGGCAGGGTAATTCCTGTGGGTGGGAGTATTACTTTCCCTCAGGCTGATGCCATTGATAGAGGAGTGCTCTGCCTGAGAGAGAAGGCTCCTGCAGTATGGGGAATGACTCAGAACAGGGATCCTGGTGGCTGTTCCTTCAGTTCTCTCCCCAGAGCCACCAACCCCAGACTGTCCTCGAGCATCTCTAGTCCACTCTGTCCTCCCTTTGCTGGAGCCCAGGGTAAGTGGCTGCAAAGGAAATTTTGTGTGTTGGCCCTTTAAGAGGCTTTCTGCATCTCCAGCTGTCTTTTCCTCGCAGACAGAAACCCTGCTGCTTTTCACAGCTGGACATTTTCTGGGTTCCTTTCCAGCTCTGCTGCTGTAGGCTGGGGAGCCCAGCTTGGGGTTTAGACCCCACATGTCTCAGGGGCACCCCCCTGACTTCTGAAATATCACTCTAGCATTTCAGCTGCTGCCCATGGGAGCCCAGCCAGCTCTCTAGTAAATCCTCTGCACTCCCTACCATTCATGTTGTGAAGTGGTTTCTTCTCTCTGTCTGTGGTTATAAGGCTTCTCTCCAGCTAGTGTTCAGTAGGTTATTCTGGATGATTTCTCTACAATTTAGTTGTAATTCCAGATTGATCCTGGGAGGAGTTTAGTGTAGTTTCCACTTACTCCTCTGCCATGTTGGATCTAGATATATTAATTTTAGACAAAGCAGACTTTAGAGCAAGAAAAATGATCAGGGATAAAGAGAAGTATTACAGAATGGTAAAGAGGTCATTTCTCCAAAATGATATAACAATCCTTAATGTGCATGCATCTAACTCAGAAAATAAAGATACGTTTGGCAAAAACTAACAGAATTACAAGGAGAAATAGATGAATCCATACTACAGTTGGAGACTTCAACATGTCTCTATTAGTAGTTGACAGATCCAGGAGCCAGAAAATCAGAAAAGAAATATTTAAACAAATATCCACGGAGACATTTGGCCATGACACAAGGTCCTTAAGAGTCGGTCCTGTCTAAAACATTAGTGCTTATGAAAATGTCCCTGGGTTCAAAGAACCCATAACATTTATTTACACTTTGGGTTTACACATAAAATACATAAAAATACTATAATATTTTATTGGTCCAGTAATCATGTTGTGGCTGAATAACCCTTAATGCCTAGCTGGTTATGGCACATGGGGTTATGGAGATAGGTTGGTGTAAACCAAATGTTTCCATGGACATTTTGCTACAAGACCAAATATCAAGGACCTTTTGGACAGAACCAAATGTTTGCTGATCCCATCAATCAAGTAACTCTAGTTGATACTGATGGAATATGCATTCAACAACAGCAGAATACCTATCTTCCCAATGTCATATAGAACATTCACTAATATTGACCACATATGGACCATAAAACATCTTATCAAATTTAAAATAATAGAAATCATACAAAGTGTGCTCTAAGACCCTGCTACATATCAAAAACTAACTACCCCAAACAGAAAAATGGCTGAAAAAATCCCAAAATACCAGGACATTAAACAATACGTTTATAAACAACATGAGTCAAAGATAAACTCTCAAGAGAAAGTAAATAATATTTTGAACTAAAGAAAATAACAAGTGACAAAAATTTGTAGGATGCAGCAAAAGCAGTTCTCAGAGGGAAATTTATAGTACCAAATGACTATATTACAAAAGAAAGATCTAAAATCAATAATTCAACTTCCACCAAAGGAAACTGAAAAAAAAGGGCAAGTTAATCATATAGTAAGCAGAAAAAAAGAAATAACAAAAATTAAAAAATAAACCATTAACACTGAAAATAGGAAATCAATAAAGAAAAATCAATGCAAACTTTGTTCTTTGAAAAAAATCAATACAATTGGTAAACCTCTGGCCAGACTAATAAAAAAAGGTTGAAGACACGAATTACTAATATCAAAATAAATGGGGGGTTATCACTATTGATACCATTGCCATTGAAAGAATAATAAAAGGCAGGCAAAATAGCAGAACAGGTGGTTCCCGACCAGTTTTCCTCACAGAAAGACCAACTGGCAACCACCCATAGACAGAACACATTGGTGAAATGCCAGGACCCGAAGAGGAGGCTGAAAGCACCCCCGTGGGTACAGAGGCCAAAAGGGACCACATCAGAAGGTAAAAGCTGTGGCTTCATTTTGACGGTGTCACCCACGCCCCAGACTGGCCCAGCATCGCACCCACCTGGAACTTCAGTTTCTCTGGTGGGGAAAAGGGAGTCTAAGGTGGACATCCAGCTTCCCCAGAATTGATGGGCAGTTCCCCAAAGGCCAGTTGGCTCTTGCCCCATGGGGACCCCTTGGGGAGTCAGTGGGGTTGGACCATGGGAGATCAGACTGAAATGAAGGAGAGGACAACACAACCTATTACCTCAGAAATGTGGAAGGCAGGACACTGAGTGTAAGGCAAATGTCAAGAAGATGTCATCAAGAAGGGGAGAATTTTTCTGACATGTCTTTTGTATTCATTAAGCCACAGATGCTGTTTCATAGCATAGTTATTTTGTCAACCTTATCCCTGTCTCAGATATGAAGTAGAAACGCAAGACATGGGCAACAGCAGGAGCTGTTCTTCAGACACTGCCATGTGAACAAGGTGAGGAATTATAAATCCCTCCTGTGTGGAGTCTGAAGTCTCTGAAGACACAGCAACAGGGTGCCTGAAGGGGCAGGAGAGAATGCAGCACACACGACTGCTCGAGAGTGAAAGGATGCTGGGGAAGCAGTCATTATCCTACAGATGCTGTCGTTAGCTTAGTGCCTTTTAAACATTTCTAATCTTCCTCTAGCTCTTCTCTCAAGGTTTCCCAAGGATAATATACTGTGTGACCTGGTGATGTGCCTCAGGCCTTTCCAACTCCATCCAGATGTCAAAAGTCCTCCCTCTCAGATCTGCTATGAAATTAAGACACTTTTTGGCAGGCTAAAGTTTGTAACTGTAACTACTCATATAAACTCCCAGCTCCTTTCTACAGCTGCCTTGGAAGGCAAACATGGGAAATCTGCAAATTTATCAGAACATGATGATTTTCTCATAGATGAGATTCTTTTTAGGGGGAGAGGGGAAGGATGGTTGGTATTTTTTTTTAAATGATACTTTTAATCTTTTAATAATTTGTTTAGATTCATCTTATGAGAAAGTTTGGAAGGCTAAGATGCTCTATAATACTGAATGTGAAAATAAAATTAAAAAAGATGCTCTGAATTTGATCTTGGATCTTTCTTAAGAAACTTGAGGACTTAGAAAGACTGTCAGCTATCTTTTTTTTTTTTTTTAAGATTTTATTTATTTATTTTTGGAGAGAGGAAGGGAGAGAGAAAGAGAGAGAAATACCAATGTGTGGTTGCCTCTCATGTGGTCCCCACTGGGGACCTGGCCCACAACCCAGGCATGTGCCCTGACTGGGAATCGAACCAGCGACCATTTGGTTTACAGCCTGCGCTCAATCCACTGAGCTACGCCAGCCAGGGCTGTCAGCTATCTTTTTACGGTGTAGGTAAAGGGAGCTTGGAGGCTGGGAGACAGACGAGCTGTCCCTGAAGAGCTTTCACCGAAGACCCCACAGGAACGCACAACCAAATCTCAGCGGCCCTGGGATATGAGCCTGTTCTCTAGGCCTTCTGGAAGCAGGTCTCCACGTTGCCAGAACTTGAGCTACTGAGATAACATAAAAACAGCAACAACAACCACCACCAAAAGTGTGTTAGAATGCTTTCATTATTATAATTCCGTGTCTCACAGCAGGTATAGGTATTCTATTTCAGTTCCTTTAACCTTAGATTTCTGTTATTTACCAAGCAGACTGATGGTCTTTGAAGGTGAAATCTGGGTTTGAAAAAAATCATCATTTAACTGCAAACGGCACTTAGAGACACTTACGAAATAGTAATTAGATTTGGATTTGTTGAACTTTAAACTCTTTGTAGGCAGAGACATTGTAACTTCAATCTGGCCCGAGTTTCATTTCACCACTGCCATATGCAGTGCAGGCTCATTCAGAGTGTCACCTCACGGTGACTTCACCTCGGAACGTCCAGTCTGCCACCACGACACACAGCCCCACTCACTCCTTTGGACACACCAAGTCCGCTCCCATAACATTCTTGTACAGACCTTTCTGTCTTGTTCATTGCCTAGCTCTCTTATGCCCAGCACAGTGAATATTCAATGAATATTTGTAAAATAAATGAAAAAGTATTGTGTATTAACAGATAAGTCCATTATTACTTATACCCTATCTACCACCAAAAAGGACATCAGGTTGCCTACAATATTAAAACACATACAAAATAAGATAAGCAAAAAAAAAAAAGTTAAATTAATAAAACCAATAGAAAATGAGAAAAAACAGAAATAAGAAATATTTAAGAATAACAGAAATAATACAAATACATATTATAAATATATAATAAAATAGAATAATAGAAATTATAACATTTAAAAGCAAACATAAGATAAATGGAATGAAGTTAGATTAAAAGACAAAACACAAAAAACAAGAGGGAAAGAGTGAAAGATGAACTGGGAATCTGGGCAAATTTATCATCATGATGGAGTACTCAACAGTTTCACTGGCTTCCAGGCTGCCAAACAAAAAGAGAAATGCACTCAATTTCTAGTTTCAATACAGTCCATCTAAAGAGGCAAACATTTTCCTGGCCTTGTGTTCAGGAGAGAAATGTTTTCTGCAAGAATCCTTTATATGATGGATGGTAGATCAAAAAAGTATACAGATTTTTATCTTTAATTTTATAAAACATTTTTAAAATTTCTTCCAAATGGAAAAGTTTTTAGCGGCATCTACAAAAGTCAAGTGCATATAATTCATATTCTCCATAAAACCTATTACTCAATGATAGCTTATTGTTTATTCATGTGGCCATTTGTTTATTGTCTGTCCCCACGGGCTTGTGAACAGACGGGGGACCTGTCTGCCTCGTCCAACCCTGCACCCCAAGTTGCAGAAAATTGCCTGGCACGGAGGAGGGGTGTGCAGTAAATGCCTGCCGAACAAATGGGTAAAGTTTAAGTGGGTGAGCTACTAGCCAATGAGGCTTTATGTGCTCCTTATAGTCAATTCTGGTTTAGAGAAATAAAGCTATTTAAATAAATAAATAAAGTTTAAATGAGGTTAAATAAGTAAAGCTATGTCAACAGCACAGAAAAAAATGCATATTTTCTTCTTTGGTGTGATAGGTAGGCATTTAACTAATAGCTGGCTGAACTGCATGAAATTGCTGTTTTTGTTGAATATCGGCAGTTTTATATGCTTCAACTAATGGAATGGCTTTATCAAGTTATTTAGGTTAAACACCAAGAGTGAGTAAGATCAATCTTGACTGATAACTTGGAACTGTGCATTAAAATGGAAACTTCCTGAAAACAGTGATTCGGCCTGGTTTGTCCACTGCTAAATCCTCAGTGTCTGCCATGTAGTAAGCGGTCAATGATGCTTTGTTAAAGTAAATGAACATTCTGCTCCTTGAGTTATTTCAAGGAAATCTTTCATCCAGAAAGTAACATAAAGCTTTAATGACATAGCAGAGGGGTCCATGGTCAAGTTTCAATCATTTTCATAATTTGGGGGGGCGGGGCGGGGGCGCGCAGTCTCCAGATTCTTGCACAAATGTGGCCATTGACGTCACTGGCGCACTGCCCCTGCCCAGTCTCTGCTACGCAGGAGCAAGCGGGTCTGTGCCTTTCTGGCCCTGGCAGCAAACACTGTCTTCCTGTGAGCGTAACTTGCAGGAGTCTAATAAACAAACTAATATATTTATATGGTTTAAAATCTTAGGATTTTTTGAAAAATTTATGGTTCTTTTCTTCTTATCACTATTTCAATTTGTTTCCTGAAGATGAAAGAAACATAAATCTTCATTATTTCTCTTACGTCCTCTCTTTGATATTGGCAGCCTCCATAGTTGCCACCCTCCCCCGCACCCCTCCCCCATCTACTTTATTCCTTAGCATGCTTGTTCCTGCTTTCATTCTTTGATGAACTTTTCCTACTTGGATTCCAAGCCTCTCATCATAAACTGACCTCTTAGAAAAGCTTTTCCAGGTACACAGACTGGTTCAAAGTGTACATGGGGATTTATGTTTAGGTAATGCAACTCATTTTTCACCAGAGTCTAACAATCTAAAGAAATAGTTAATTTAAATGCCTTATGAAAGAAATAGGTATAATATGGCATGCCTGCTGTCAAATGTCAGCTGGGTTATTTCTCCAGTGGTAGGAATAGTTATGAACCAAGTCCATTGTTACCGTTATTCATTGGAAACTAAAGGCATGCCTTTGCAAGATGGTTAGAAGTACTAAGGGGTTAGCTAAGGAGATACATGCGGGAGTTTGAGGATAGCATTTAAAATTTTTTTATTTTTCTCAGTAGAACAAATGACATGGATAAGGTCTGAAACCATAACTTTAATAGCATTAGAGGCAACTGGGTCTCAGGTAAATATGCATTTACCCATCCTGTGACACTTGCTACAGAGAACTGCATCAATGTAGCATGTTCTCCGTTCTACTCCTCTGTAACTTTGTCCATTAGGCATAACCACGAATGGCAGAGCTATAACTGAAATGAAATTTAAGAGCCTTTTCATTTAACATGTGGCAAGGGTAAAACTGAAATAATTTCACACCTGATCACTATCAACATTTCTGTTTACACCATTCTATCACCACCAAATCGATTAGCACCCTTGCACCTGCACCCCTATCTTCCGCTCCTGCCGTTACAATGGAGGAACTATTTTTCTCCTCCACCTGTGCCCTGATCCCACCCCTCTCTGCCTGCTCAAGGAAGTTGCTCCTGCAGTCACTCCTCTTTCTCTCCAGAACCCACTCTTCCCTCTTCACTGATCCCATCGTTACACGAACATGTTGTGTTATCTTCCAGTCCAACAACTCTGAGTAACATTAGGACAGAGGAAAGGGAAGGGCATTGGAGCCACAGAAAGGGTTATAGTTATTTTTGGAAAGTATATAATTTTATTTAAATCATACAAGTTTATTTCATTAACTACTACTATGGCCTTATGTAGACATTCTTTCTCCTTGTTCAATGGTGTGTGTGTTAGGGAACTGGTGGAATATATATCTCTACTGTCTGTGATTACCACAGGAGCGATATACTTCTCCTTCTAAGCTATATTGTAAGAAAACATTGAGATGCAATATAATGTAGAGCATAACACCTTCAGCTTGTCATCTGACCGATCTGGGTTCAAATCTAGGTTCTGTCATATACTCTGTGGTCCTGACAAGCTCACTTTATACTTTTGAGCCTTGTTTATCAACTATGCAATGGCAAGAATTATAATTGCTTTATCAGCTGTAGTGAGGATCAAATGAGTAATACACATAAAACATATTGGCACAGAATTAATACTACTATTTTTACTTTCACAATTCTAGAAGGAAGCTTTAGAAATAATGTGTTTCTCTTACATTTGGCAACTAGAGTGGGTTGAATGGTGACCCTCAAAAAGAAAATCCTCTTCACCAGGACCTATGGATGTGACCTGATTTGGAATAAGGGTCTTGGTAGATGTCATTAAGTTAAGGATCTCAAGATGAGATCATCTAGGATTAAATGGGTGAATTCTAAGTCCGATGGTGAGTATGCTTATAAGAAACAGAAGAGGAGAGGACAATGACAAAAGTCAGAGGCATAGAGTGGAGTTAGGCAAGCCACACACCACGAATGCCCAGAGCCACTAGAAGTTGGAAGAACTGAGGAAGATTCCTCCCCAAGAGCCGTCTGAGGGACTGTGGCAATGTTAACACCTTGATTTCAAGTGTCTGGCTTCCAGAACCACGAGAGAATAAATTTCTGCTGTTTTAAGCCACCAGGTTTATGGTATTGTCACAATAGCCTAGGAAACTAGTGCAGGCTTCGGTGCCTGGAAGAGGAGTGCTGCTGTACCAAATACCTAAAAATGTAGGAAGGGCTGTGGAACTGAGAAATGAACAGGGATTGGAAAATTTTGAGGCAAATGATAGAAAAAACGTAGATTATCTTGAAGAGACTGCTGGTAGATATGTTAACATTAAAGTGATTCCGGAGAGAGCTGAGAAAGAAGTGAAGAGCATGGTAGAGAGGATGCATGTGTCATCATGAGCAAAATGGGTGGCAGGAACGAACATCAAAGGCAATTCTGGGTCGGTCTCAGAAGGAAATGAACATGACATTGGAAACTGAAGGAAAGGTGATCCCTGTTATATGTCGTGGCAGAAAACTTGGCTGAATTGTGTTCTATAGTTGGGTAGAAAGTAGAACATGTAAGTGATGAATCTGGGTATTTATTTGAGGAGATTTACAAAGTATTGAAGGTGAAGCCTGATTTCTTTTTGCTGCTTCTGGTAAAATGTAAGAGAAAAGAGGTAAAGAAAAACCAAAAATTAAAAGAAAGAAAACTGTTAAATAGAAAGGAATAGTACTCTATAGTTTGGGAGTTTCTTGGCCTATTCAGGTTGCAAAGGATGCCAAAATTAGGAAATTTACTGTTAGGAAAGAGTGCTTTGGGGAGAAAGCCAAGTGTATGCCTGGACAACCCTTTGCTGAAGTGAGTCTCTGCATGACTCATTGACCCACTCAACCCTCTCAGCAGAAGCCAGAAATAGGCATGGGTTATCCAGGAAAGAGCTATGAAGGGGCCTCTTATCTAATGGTGTGAATCCTATGACATACATAGGAGACCCACAAGTTTTTATGAATGCTGTATCAGCAGCAACACTGCCAGCTTAAACCAAAGGGGAAAGACAGGATGAAGTATTGAAAGACTGTTGGATTTCTATAATTCTACAAGCAGGGAATGTGCTGATTGAGCTACTCAGTTGCAAACATATATGTTACCTACCATTCCAGAAAAGGAAAGAATGACTTCTATGACAGAGACTCAGGTGAAGAAGCAGGAACTGACAGAGGTGCCACAGGCCTAGAGGGCAGAGCAATAGGCCCAAAGGGCAGAGCTGAGAGTCATAGAGGATTAGTTCCAGGCCTTGAAACCTAATGGAATTTGCCCTGTTGGACCTCAGAGTTGTTTGGGATCGGTGACCCCTTTATCTCCTCAATTTGTCCTTTTTGGAATGGAAATGCCTATGCCATACCTGTACTTTGGAAACAGATAACTTATTTTCTAGGTCCAGAAATCCAGAGACAGAGAGGAATTTTGCTACAGAATCTTCCACCTCCTCAGGCCCCTGTAGAGCTGTCAGCCTACCTCTATCTTTCTCTCTCTGTTTTGCTTGTTAGTTCATTTTGTTCATTAGATTCCACATATGAGTAAAATCATATGGTACTTGACTTTCTGTGACTGGCTTATTTCACTTAGTATAATGTTCTCCAGGTCCATCCATGCTGTCACAAAGGGTAAGATGTCCTTCTTTTTAACGGCTGAGCAGTATTCCATTGAGTAAATGTACCAAAGCTTTTTTATCCACTCATCTACTGAGGGACATTTGGGCTGCTTCCAAATCTTGGCTATTGTACATAATGCTGCATAGAACACAGTGCATATATTCTTTTGAATTAGTGTTTTGGGTTTCTTCAGATAAATTCTCAGAAGTGGAATTGCTGGGAAGTTCCATTTTTAATTTTTTGAGGTAACTTCATACTGCTTTCCACAGTGGCTGCACCAAACTGCATTCCCACCAACAGTGCACTAGGATTCCCTTTTTTCCACATCCTCACCAGCACTTGTTTGTTGATTTATTGATGATGGCCATTCTGACAGGTGTGAGGTGGTATCTCATTGTGGTTTTAATTTGCATTTCTATGATGACTAGTGACATTGAGCATCTTTTCATATGTCTGTTGGCCATCTGTATGTCTTCTTTGGAGAAGTGTCTATTCAGGTCCTTTGCCTATTTTTAAATTGGATTTTAAAAAATATCCTCACTTGAGGACATGTTTATTGATTTTAGAGAGAGAAAAGGGGGAGTGGGGAGGGAGGGAGGAAGAGAAGAAGAGAGGGAGTAAGGAGGGAGGGAAGGGTATGAGAGAGAAAGAGAGAGAGAGAGAGACAGAGATTGGTTGCCTCCCATACACGAGATCGAACTGCATCCTAGATATGTGCCCTGACCAGGGATCGAACCCATGAAGTTTTGGTATACAGGACAACTCTCTAACCAACTGAGCCACTCAGTCAAGGCAGATTGTCTTTTTGATGTTGAGTTTTATAAGTTCTTTATCAATTTTGAATATTAGCCCCTTATCAGATGTATTGGTGATTATGTACTCCCATTCTGTGGGTTGTCTTTTCATTTTCTTGGTGGTTTACTTTTCTGTGCAAAAACTTTTTTGTTTGATATAGTTTCATTTGTTTTTCTTTTGTTTCCTTTGTCCAAGGAGACATATTAGAAAATATATTGCTACGAGAAATATATGAGGGTTTACTGCCTATGTTTTCTTCTAGGATTTTTATGGTTTTGAGTGTAATATTTAAGTCTTTAATTCATTTTGAGTTTATTCTTGTGTGTGGTCTAAGAAGGTGTCTAGTTTCATTTTTCCACATGTATCTGTCCAATATTCCCAACACCATTTATTGAACAGACTATCTTACCCCACTGAATGTTTGTGGCTCCTCTGCCAAATATTCAGTGACTATTAAGGTGTGGGTATTTCTGGGCTCTCCATTCTGTTCCATTGATCTATGTGTCTGTTTTTATGCCAGTACCATGCAGTTTTGGTTACTATGGCTTTATAGGATAGTTTGATATCAGGTAGCATGATTCCTTCATCTTTGTTCCTCTTTCCCAGGATCACTGTTGGTATTCAGGGTCTTTTGTAGTTCCATATAAATTTTTGGAATATTTGTTCTACTTCGGTGAAATATGCCATCAGTATCTTGACAGGAACTGTACTGAATCTACAGATTGCTTTGGGTAGTATGGACATTTTAATGATGTTAATTCTTCCTATCCATGAACATGGTATGTGCTTCCACTTATTTGTATCTTCTTCAATTTCTTTCTTTAGTGTCTTATAATTTTCTGAGTACAGGTCTTTTGCGTCCTTGGTTAATTTTATTCCTAGGTATTTTGTTCTTTTTTGAAGCAGCTGAGAGTGGAACTGTTTTCTTAGTTTCTCTTTCTGATATTTCATTATTGGTATATAAAAAGGCAACTCATTTCTGGATATTTATTTTGTATCCTGTTACTTTACCAAATTCATTTATCAGATCTAGTAGTTTTTTGGTGGAATCTTTGGGGTTCTCTACATACGATATCATGTCATCTGCAAATAGTGACAATTTTACTTCTTCCTTTCCAGTTTGGATGCCTTTTATTTCCTCTTCTAGTCTGATTTCTGTGGCTATGCCTTCCACTACTATGTTAAATAAAAGTGGTGAAAGTGGACATCCCTGTGTTGTTCCTGATCTTAAGGGAAATGCTTGTAGTTTTTGCCCACTGAATATGGTATTGGCTGTGCATTTCTCATATAGGGCCTTATTTATGTTTAGGTATATTCCCTCTACTCCCACTTTGCTGAGAGTTTTATCACAAATGGGTACTGGATGTTGTCAAATGTTTTCTGCATCTATTGATATGATCATGTGGTTTTATTCTTCATTTTGTTTATGTAATGTATCACATTTATTGATTTGTACATACTGTACCACCCTTGACCAACCTTGCATCCCCAGAATAAATTCCACTTGATCATAATGTATAATATTTTTATTGCTGGATCTGGTTTACTAATGTTTTGTTGAGGATTTTAGCATCTATGCTGTTCAAGGATATTAGCCTATAATTTTCTTTCTTTGCAGTGTCTTTATCTGGTTTTGAAAATGGGTGAGCCTTAAATCCAATGGTGATTATCCTTATTAGAGATAGAAGAGGAGAAAACACAGGGAGAAGGCCATGTTAATACAGAGGCAAAAATTAGAGCTATGTAAGCCACAAGCCAATGGATCCCTGGAGCCACCAGAAGCTAGAAAAGCAAGGAAGGATTTTCCCCTCTGGGAGGAAGCAGGGCCCTTCTGACATTTTGATGTTGAAATTCTGGCCTTCAGAAATGTTACAAAATAAATTTCTATTGTTTTAAGCCACAAAATCTGTGGTCATTTGCTATGGCAGTCACAGGAAACTAATATAGCAACTAAGATATTATCAAATCATTTTACCGATAAGGTAACCACAGTTTAAAGAAGTTGAGTGATTTCAGTTCAGAGAAAAGCATGAAACAGATGGTCTCTGCAGCTATTGCTTCAAGGCAGAGTGAAGGGCCCTGGGATGAAAACAGGAGCCTGGAGCTCCAGCTCTGGCTCTAGCTGTGTGACAGGGGAGTCACAACCTGTCTGGGCATTATTTGCCTCATTTGTAAAACTGAGAGTGAGGATGATGAGCACTGGTGAGTATAATTCAAAATGGCTCATCAACTGAATCACATGGAAACTTACTTAAAATGACAGACTCCCAGCCCTCACCACACACCCTGTCCAACTTGCTAACTCAGAATCAACTGTAGCCCTGAAATCAATTTTTTAAAAAAACTCTCAGGTAATTCAAGATCCATCAAGTGTAGGAATCACAGCACTAGAGGATGATCAAATCCCTTCTAGTGCTAAATTCTAGTTTTCAGCACTGAAGTACTTGCATGGCCTGGACTATGTGTATCTGTGAACATGAAGAAGCTGAATGTAAAAGCAAGTATCTGGAACCTATTTATTCTGGGTTCTAAGGGCATGAAATCTGGCCCTAAAGTAACCCTTAATATCCTTTGTTCTGCATAACCAGTCACTGTCCCTAGGCCGACTCCCTCTTGTCCCATTTCATCATGTTCTGGGAGCACGGTGACTGTGCACAGTGCTTTCCCTCCAGAAAGAGAAAGCATGCATGTGACAGCCCAGCGGCCACATGAAGCAGGTATTGTACAAAGCGCCCGTAGGAAAGCTGGGCCTGCCAACGGGGATGTGTCACATCTGAGAGTAATATTCACAAAATCTTTTCCATCTTTCAGAAGTCGCAAAGCTTTAAAAAATAAAATAAAAACACATCTTCCTTCTTAGACAAGGCCCAGTTTGACTAAGTAAAGTTTTTTCTGTTTGTTTGCCTTTAAACCTAGGCGTGGGTCTATTTTCTTGGGTTTCCAGTTTAACTTTTTCTCCTGGTTTCAATCTCTAACTGCAAGAGATTAAATCACATTTGTCTTAGAGCCTACACTCAATCATTAAAATTAGTTGGTCCTGAGTAACCCTAACCTTAGCAGAATAAAACATCACTAACAATCTCTGGTCATTAGATCGACCCTGAAGGAAACACATTCTATATAGCATTAGCTGAATGCGGTGCGTTAACAAGGCCTGTTAACAAGCGGAGCCTGAATTACATGTCTGTCAGCTGCCAAGAAGATCCTTTCGGAGACAGGATTTGTGAATTCTGCAGAATTAGGAAGACCTAGAAAGGTCAATGAAACGTTGATGCCTCCTTATCTTGAGGAAGATCAAAGCAGGACTTATTTCTTCTGCTCACTCCCAACCACCCCATTTCCCAGGCTGGGCTAGTCACCACAACCTACACAATCACAGGACTGATGGGGAGGGATGACATGGTCCCAGACAGCGTTCTGATTCTTACAGCTCCAGACCCTGTGAAGACTCTTTGAAGAGTTGAGGTTAAATGGGCACAGAAATACCCCACTCAGGCAGCTGGGACTCTTCCCACGGTTCTGAGTTAAGTCTTGCAAAATGGATGGCCCTTGGGACTATTCTCAGGGGGAGGCTGGCTCACTCACTACATCTCACATTTAGTTTCAAGCTAAACGTCTACATGTGAATAGCTTCTTATGCATTCTTCAAACCTCAATAGCCCAACATTCTTTCACTCATTTGTTTTTAAATTCTCAGACTACTAGGACCAAGACAGCAAGGAAACATCGCTGTCTTTCTTTATGGAAAGTCAGGTATGAACAGTAGGGAAACATCTCATCTCCCCCATTAGACTGTGAGGGCAGGGCTTCTGTTTCTTTTATCCCAGTGTTGCCAGTGCTTAGACCAGGGTTGGTAACAGAGTATGTACTCTAGTATTGCTTGGTGAATAAATGAATGAGTGAGGAATAATAATAATAATATCAACAACAACAACAATAACATTGGAAAGCCCTAACATATACAGACTGAGACAGTACTTACTCCACTGAACATTTTAAGCTTGCCGACAAGTTCGTTGTGTAATCATTAAGCAAAGTTTGATATTTGTCTGCAGTTCTACTTTTTCTTGTGAGAAAAATTTATATATAATGAAATGCACAAATCTTAAGTGTACCGCTTAGGTGAGCTCTGAAAAATGCACATACTTGTGTGACCCAAATCCCTATTGAGTTGGAACATTTCCATCACTCAGTCCTACCCCTCAGAGACAACCTTAGATTTTTTTCCACCTTAGATAAGTTTTTCTTGGTCCATGAATATTGCAAATAGTCACCTATTCTAAAATGTCACATCAGTAACAGCATACAATATGTTCACTTTCGCGTCAGGTTTCCTTCACTCAGTGTACGTTTTGGAGCTGCATCCATGCTCCTGGATGTGTCACAGTTGTTCCTTTTGACTGAAGACTAGTATTTCATGGCATGAACACGGCAGTTTACCCTTTCTCCCAGTGATGAGCACTCCAGTTTTTACCGTTATGAGTGCAGTTGCTATGAACATCCTTTTTTAAGTCTTTTGTGGACACATGTTTTCATCTTGGATAAATACGTAGGACTGGAATTGCTGGGTTGTGAGGCAGGGACATATTTATCTTCATAAGAACCAGCCAGACCATTTTATACTCCACCAACCATGTGGGAGAGGGCTTGTTGCTCTAATCAGCCCACTTTTGGCTGAACAATTTGGTTCCAGCCAATGTCACCCGGGATGCCACTCAGTGTGCCTTGGAAGACTGGCGGTGGTTGAGCTCCCTCGTCAAGTTGATAGATAAAAAAGTTTGTATGTAATAAAGCAGTACCTTTAACTACACCTCATAGAGTCATAGAGGTATGAAGGAAAGTTGAATTGTGCTCGTATTTAAGGAGAATGCTGTGGCCCATGAAGACTGTTGGGCCTTCCTCAGCACCGTAGGGCGAGGTGAGACTGACCGGGGCATTGGGGAAGAATGGCAGTCTGCTTTGGGAAACTCATGCTGTGGAGTGAGCCTTCAGAGAAGAGAAGTCGTACCCAGTTTTGATTATGGGAAACAACCATGCGAACTAAGGGCCACTAGCACAGCCTCTGCAAAGCTGGAAGGGATTGTTTTTAAAACATGTTGCCACACAGATCAAGTTAAAAGATCTCCTGTCCTTACCCCACAGCCAATAATCTAGACAGAATTTCAAACACCCTCAGAGTGTAATAGAAAAGAATGTCATAAAAAAATGTGTGGGCTTGGGCAGATTTTAGAAAGGGGAGCTGGGAAAGTAAAAAAAAAAAAAAAAATTAAAAAAAAATCAGCCGTCCAGATAATTTGATAAGAGAACAGAGAAGATCTTGGCAATTTCCTTGTAATAGCTGCAATTCTCGGTAACTTAATCCTTGGGGGTTGGTGAGGTGAAGATATTCCCACACGCAAGAGCATATCCCAGCAGACTTCCTACTGGAGACAATGTCCACCAAAACTAAGGTCTTATTTTTTATCTGGTGATAATCTAGAGATTCCCCCCCCTAAACCACTGACTTAGAAATATAAGTTACTAAACTTATGCAGTTTAGAGACTGCCACAATTCTGCTTGACTCTGTATGTGTCTGCTGCATGACATCTGCGACAGCATGAACCTCCTCTGTCTGTTCTCCAGAGAGATGGGAAGATGAATAAAGAGTTTATGTTGACAAGGACTATAAACGAAGCAGCTCCAAACACACTCCCCCAGGCTCCCAGAATACAAAGAAAAAAGTAATCACTCCAAATGACCCCCAACTATTTAGAATTTCATACCATCAAGTCAGATGAACCAAAATTGCTACCACCTGTAAAGATTCAAAGAAATACAAAAATCACTACAAGAGGAAGAAAAAAAAGTGGCAGATGTGCTCAGAGGGAGAGAGAACACGAGAGGAAGAACATGCTTGGAGCACCCCCTCCAGGGGGAACTTGTGATCATATCAGAAACCAAGGAGTTCTGCCAGGCTGGAAAGTAGTAAAACAACATGCTTTATCTATTCTTCTCATAATTAGATTTTAAGAAAAGTTTGTTAAAACTTATAGACCATTGAGGGTCAGACAACTGAAGGCTGGAAGGAGTCTGAGTTTGTCTACTCACAACATTGTAGACTTTTAGCCTCGGAAGGGACCTTGAGAATCATTTAGTATAATTTACTGCCCAATATAAAACATCCCTTATAAAATGTGAATCTGTTTTCTGCTTGCATGCCTCAAATTATAGGGAATGTAGTCTGCTTCAGTTTTTGAGCTCTCTAGCTATTGACAAGGTTTTCTCTAATACCGAGGCAATCTGCTTCCCTTTAACTTCCAATCACTGGTCCTAGTTAATTAAAAGAGAAGTAAGTCCCCTCACTGTTCTCTACAAGTTAAGTCTTCAAATATTTAAAGCCAAGTATCATGAATCTGCCTGAGTTTTCTCTTTCCAGGCTGAAAAATCTATAGTTCTCTAATGAGGACTTTCAAGACTTCTTGAGAGCCTGGTTAACTTTTTCTTCTAAATGCTCCGAATGTGATGCTCCAAATCAAATGCAATGCTGTAGCTATGGGCTTATTATCATAGCTAACTGCCTCTAAAGCAACTGGCAGGGAAGGTCAGGTAGCTGGCTCATACGTATTCGGGCAGAGAGTAGCAGAAATAGAAATGGGAACTAGGCCTCCTGATTCTCAGGTCAGTATTCTTTCCCTACATCACACAGAAAATAACCTATTGAATAGAAAGAAAAAAAGTTTCTTTAATATGGATAACAGATTTTGTGATGATAAAAGGAAGAGGGAAAAACAATGAGTTTTAGGTCCAAGAACTTCCTTCTCCTAGGCCAACCTAATTCCCTTATGTGGGTCTCCCCTCCTGCACACAAGAGAAAACAAGGTGCACTCTTAGGGAACCTTCTTGGGTAAAAGTCTTAAAGAATCTAGTAGCCGAGGGTCAAAACGTATGAGTAACCACTGGTCTTTGTTTAAGAGGTCCAGTGCAGTCCAGGCAGGTTCCCTGCGCCTCCCCATTGAAATCCCAACTCTTGCTTGGTCAGGCATAGTGCCCCCTGACATTAAAAGCTGCTTACTAATCATAAAGAAGTTCAAAGCAAACATTGGCCTGGGTGGTGGTAGCAGTAGTGGGGTAGGGGAGGACCTGGCATATAAACTGTATTCACCTTTTAATCTGAATTTTGAATACAGAAAATATATTGCAAAGATGCAGAATGAAGTGATGCTTATGACCTCTGGAGCAATAGTTAAAATTAAGTGTGAGGGCACTAGGCAACATAGCCTTCCTGAATACAGGTTGGTACTTGCTTGTGTGCTTTCTTTGGATCTTTCCCATCTCCCACAAGTTCTGAATTCATCCCTCAAAATACATGTGGAATTAATTCACTATATACTTACTGCAAATCAACAAGACAAAGGCACTGAGGATTGAAAAAAATAAGGCCTGCCTTAAAGAACTCAGCAACTAATGTTAAAAAGACAAACATGCATGCAATAAAGAAGCTATGCTAATATGAGAAAAAATAGATGCACAAAGTATAAACATACCAAGACTGAAGCTTTTCATCTGAAAGCAAGAGCCAAAGTTGGGGGATACTTAAGAGTTGGGGCTAATTTCCATTTGACATCAGACTGAAAATTCCATGAAAGTCTCATAACACAAAAGACCCAGGAACTATCCTTCGTCTGCCAGTGGCATGCACTTGCCCTATGAAATTAACTGGCCCCAGGATGAGCAGATCTGTGGGACAGGCTGCCAGAGCAGGTTAACAGGACAGCAGCCAGTGCCCAGCCCGGCCTACACAGCCCAGTATGGCCAGCTGCGTAATTCTTCGATGTACCTGAACTTGCTACAGCTGAAGATGGGCTGCTGGGAAGAAGTGATAGATAACTCAATCCTTGTTTGTCTGGGAGTGGGGTACTACTTTGTTTGGACTAGAACATGGGAAGAACAACTGAGATAGGGCTGGGGTAAGCCCCCCTGACTTTCCACTTTTGTCACTGGGTAGACTGGTAAGCAAAAAATTGTTATGTTGGACACAGGCCATTCTTATCCCCAAAGCAATGGATTTTATAAGCCAAATAACAAATAGAAACCAAATCTAGGAATGCTGAATTCACTGAGAAGTTCAAAAGAGAAATATCAATTGTCAATTCTTTCCCTAAGGGGTTGGAAGGAGAGAGGCTGAGTAAAGCAATTCTATAAAATGCAATCCTCCAAAGCCCTCACTGTTTACGGCATGGTAAATCATCATGGCAGGAGTGGTCTCATCCTGCTACACTGCAAAATGAGCTACAGGAAGATAAAGTCACAGCCGCAGCCACTAAATAAAGTAAATAAATACTTTATACATACAACAGAATGCTCAGAGAATGCAGTCTCACTGTTCTCAGTCATTCCTGCAAAGGGAAACTCTCCTTCAGGCTCTGCTGCAGGCGCTACAATAAAACATCTGACAGCCACAGTGTCATGCCAGTCCCTACAGAAGTTTGCTGGGGACACCACAGAACCGGCTGATGTCTGAATCCCGAGCATAGATGTTTTATTTCCTTTTTCTGAAGTGTATTAAAAAAAAAGACAATGTGCCGATAACAAGCCAATGTCATAATTAATCAACTACATCACGTTGATCTCTCCTATCTTTAGAGCTGAAGACAGACATTCTGTCTGTTAAACGGGAACGAGGTAGGGACCATCGCGCGACCCAGGGTCCCTCATCCCTATATTCTACACTGACGCTATCCCCGCCCTGCACACCTCTGGTTTCACTTGGGATCATCTCATCAGATAAAAATCTCATGTGCATCAAGACAAGATGACTAATGAGCCAGTCATTCGTCCTCTAGGCATGTTTTTAGGTAAAATTCTCAAACGCACTTATATACGCATGAGGAAACAAAAACAAGAATGCTCTATGAAAATACTATTTAGAACAACACCAGCAAAAAGGAAACAACTTCAATATTCATCAAGAGGAGAAAGAATAATAAAATGTGCCATATTAATATAATGGGATATGATACCACAGATAAAAGGAACCAACTAGATCTCATTATTGGCATGAGAAATCTGGAAAATACGACTGAGTGAACAAATGCTGCAGAATGATACATGGTCTGATCTATGTACATAAATTCAGAAAACACGCAAAGTAACATACCGTTCATAGAGACTTATATATGGCTTAAAAGTATAAAAAACCCGGAGAGGATAAATACCAAATTTATGGCAGGAACAGGCCTGTCTAGGCCCTAGGGATCAAACAGAATATTATCTATGCCACAATGTTTTTTTAATATTTTCATTGGACTATTTTCCTTTCTTTTTATGTTTCTTCTTATTGCTTATATAGATTTTTAAATAAAAATAAAGATGAAGAAAACAAAATGTTAATTTTCAAGTCTGGTTAGTGGGAATATACTGTTTGTTGTATTTAAACTTCTCAAAAAAAAAAAAAAAAGATCTCAAAGGGACCAATCACTTGATCGTATTTACTCTGAGGTATGGAAAAATGCATCTGTTGGATGATAGGAATTCTAAACACAAGTAAAGACCTAGTACTGTTGAATGTTTCCTCTAAACTTAAAGGCAGAGAGTTCAGGCTGTTTGAATAAACAGCTACTACTTCAAACACGGGCCAGCCACCCAGCGATACTGGATCTAGGCAAGGTCATTGGACAGAAGAGGCTGTGGGGCATGGCGATCAGGCAGCCTCAGCATCAGACAGATCTGGGTTCAGGTCCCGGTTCAGCTGCTTAGTGACTTCGGCTAACCAGCTGAACCTCTTTGAGCTTCAGTTTCCTCTTATATAAAATGAAAAAAAAGAATTCTTACCTAAGATAATACATGAGTACACTGCTTGGTTTTTGCCTAGCACATAGGAAATATGCAAAGAATGGTTGGGGAAAATGTAAGGGATGAGGAAGCATTTACTGGTGCATATGGGCTTTACACAGTTAACCATTCTTTTATTAATTCTACATACATGACAAATGTGGGACATCCCATCATAACAGTGAAGGAGTGAAGGGGTAAACATATATAGTATAGAAGGTGGTAACCAGGCCAGGAACCCTTCTAGATGTGCCTCAACCCCACATGTTTTCCCATTATTCCTGGCAATTACTGTTCTAGTCTAGCAGAACCAAGTTTAGAGTATTTAAGGCTCCTAAAACTGCAGAGATGTAGCTGGTGGTAACTTTGGATCACTGCTTTCTCTGAGAACCTAGGTTCCAGAGATCACAGAAATGTCAGACTTCCTGTTGACAGCAGCTGAAACCCCCAGGGTGGACAAAATTCTGAGGCACCAAAAGTGATGGTGGCTGGTCCTCATTCTAAGCTGCTTGGGAGCAGAACGAGTGTTCTCAGGGGACCCCACCCTGAGTCAGAGGGCAGGAATCCCAAATGAAGGCCTCTAGGTTGTCCTAAGGTATCTGTCCACTCCACGGCTCACTTCCCTCCTGAAAAGACACAGTGAGCTATGCATATATATCTTTCCTCCAAATACTAATAAGGGCTCAGAATAAAAGAGTAAAAAATTTGATGTATTAAATCATGAACTTTGGAGAAACATGAAGGTGAGGTCGTCTGCCCACCCATTCCCCCTTTCTCACCTCACTACTCACACTGTCCAGGACATATCAGAAGTCACTGCTAAAAACTGTAATAAAATGCTTTCTTAGCTGTTCATGTTTCTCAACAACACTTCCCGTCAACTAATCCAATTCTACCCCAAAAATATCAGTAGCAGATAATTATTTTCCTCCAGTTATTTTTCCCCTCTGGCTATTAATCTTCAAAAATCACAATTATTAGGAAATGAATAAAATTGATCTTCCTTTGTCTTAAGCCCCACCGAAATGGTTGCCTCCCTAGACAAATAGAGGGCAGGGCATTTCTATGTGAATCTCAATGTTCCTTGATGAAATTCAAACCTCTGCTCTCTTCATCATTGTGTGTGCAGGATACCTTGGAAGAAAGAAGCTCAGCAATTCAAGCAAAGTTTTTCAGCAGCTCTCAAGTACAAAATTGCTTGAGCAATACTCTCCAGATTTTCCTCGCAGTCCTGAGACAGCGTCTATCATTTTAGCAGCCAGGTGCTTTGACATGTTCCCCATCACGTTTAGAAAATGAGGAAACAGATGGTTGGGAGGGATTAAGTGACATGATTGAGGCCAAGAGAAAGGGCTTTAAAACTCTCCCCCTTTCATTTGTTGGCATATGTTCTTTCTGCATACTGGTCTGCATTCTCTCAAGAGTTTAAATTAAGTAGGCAAAGATCCTGGTGAATGCTCAGACTACTTGGGACTAACAGTTAAAACCCCGGCCTCTTGAATGTCTTGCTGGTCACCGCATCCTTGAGTGAGCCTGCCTACACTAATCGGTATCTCCTCAGGAGGATACCTTGAAAGTCAGGGGCAGTTTGTTCAATGAGGTTTTTCACAACAGAGAAGCATGGTCTCCAGAAGCAGGGGTGATGGAAGGTGGGTGCGAGAAAAGGGGAGAGGCTGAGGGAGGGAGAGGCAGGGAGGAGAGAACTCTAACTACCCTACCATTTTCTTTTGGCGAGGAGAAGCTTATCATGGCGGTGCTAATATGATGGAAAATGGTCTATGGACCTATGAGGAAAAGCTTCGTTTTCATCTTGATAAATACTTCTGGGTCTGCATATACACAACAGATTAGAGTTCGAGATCAAAAATGCACCTGCAGTTCACAATGACCTATTTTTGCCCCAGTCCCCTAACTTGCTCTGTAGCAAAGCCAAGTCAAAACAATGCTCAAAAAGAAAAAAAGAAAAAAAAAAAAGGCTGCAAGTTCCTGGCAATTTCCCTTCTAGTCCACATGCTGCCAAGGTCACCTGGAGGTGAAGCCGAACTCTCCATTTGGCCTTTTTTGCTTTTTCCTCCCCCTTCCCCTCCCTCCGTTTACGTACACACTGATATGGTTTATAGCCTGTACCTCAATAGCCTTGTCACCCTGACTTTTTATCAGACCTCTGGTCAGGGGAAGCAGGAAAGGAGATTGGATGGAAGTCTGGGTGTGGCAAAGTCCGGCTGCCTTATCAGGGAGGTAAGAAAGTGAATCCACCTGGTGTACTTGTGGCTGTGAAGTGCAGTGAGGTGAGCCAAGGTGCCAGGGGTTACTAGGAGTTCACTTTGGATAAGTGCCCAATGTTTGCAGGACTTAGCAACTTTTCTAATTTGCAAAGATGTATTTCCTGTTGGATTTCTTCCTCCCAGTCATCTAGGCAGAAGAATATTTGGTGTGTACAGGAAACATCCTCTTCCTGAATTAAATCCAATTATGGTAATTCATTCAGAAAATCCTTGGGACCACTGGCACAAGTTAAACTGCCCAGGGTGGAAGAGTTGGGTGGTTAGCCAGGGGACTACCTTCCAAGGACACCTGGGTGCTTTCCTCATCACCGCACTGACCTGTACCTGAACCTACCCAGCATCATCTCACAAACTACATAACCCTGGCCTGCCTTGGTTTCCTGCCCTATAAAATGGTAGTCCTCACTATTTACTTCTAAGCTGCTTCTATTACCTGCTCAGAGAGCTCAGGAGGGTAGAACAACTACGCCTCCGAAACAGAGAAAGAAATACAAGGTCAAATCTCAAGAGTTTGTGCTTTGGAAATCTGCAGCTGGGGGCTGGCGATCAGGGAAGCCCTTTAGCTGGCCCTGAACAGGATGTTAGTGACATTGTTCTTTTATGTCAGTTTTGGATAGAGCTGGCCATTGCTTGGGTCCTACTAGACAATAATTAAAAATCAGGTGGGAATATTGACAAATTCCCTCCTATTAGGTTCTGATCAAAAATACTGCAAAACACTAAGGAAAAGTGTTCGTTTCCTGAAACACACATGGCACCAAAGAGAAGGGAGAAGATGAGAATGAAGCCGACCTTTCTGGTCACAAACCGCCTTCTAACTGACTGCCTGGCCCACCTTGGAATCTAGCTGTGATCAACAACGGCAATAATCACTCCCACTCAGACTGAGAGCTTCACAAACCGACAGGTCCACAGTCAAGGCACGTTTCCAGGGACGGTGCTCTCTGCTTAAGTACACAGAGGCCATGCACCCAGGTCCCTCAGCAAGCGACTCATATATCGACATGCAAGCAGGACATCGATAGATATAAAAAACTTTCACTTCTGAGCATCTTTCTCATTGGAAATTATTTGGCTTTCTTTTAATTCCATTAATAAAAGAAGTTCATATGTTCATTTGCTTACACATTCATTTATTCACTCATTTGACAAACATTTATTGAATAACTGCTGCATGCCAGGAACTGAGATAAGGACATAAAAATGAGTAAGACAACAGGCCCTGTCCCATAGCTCACTGAGAGCATTATCCCAGCACACCAAGGTTCCAAGTTTGATCCCCAGTCAAGGCACATACAAGGAGCAGCCAATGAATGCATAAATAAGTAGAACAATAAAAATTGATGTTTTTTTTTTCTCTCTCTCTCTTCAAAAATATCAATCAATAAAAAGTTGAGTAAGACAACAGTCTTTATCTTAACTATTTCACAATTAGTAGAGGAGACATAAATACAGTATAGTATGACATGCTGTAAAGAGCTTTGTATGAGGTGTTAAGAGGTCCAGAAGGAGGGCCAGTCCCTGCCTGAGAGAGTTAGGGAGAGTTTCCCAGGGGAGGAAACATCTGACTGAGCCTTAAAAGCTGAGTAAATGTTTGCCAGGGGAACACACCTAACTAAAAGGAAGAAACTGCTACGTCATATTCAGAGAACAGCATCAGATTTTGTGTGGGTGCACCAATGAACGGGCAGAATGCACAGCTGGGAAGACAGAGAGGGGGTGGCCCGAGAAGGTTCTTACGTACAGGGCTTTTTTGTTTCTTTCCCTGGGGGTGGTGGGCAGCTCCTGAGGAGTTTTAAGCAGAAGAACACTTAAGCAAATCTGTATTTTAGAAAGATCACATCTGGAGTGGGGAAGGGGACTCTATCATACAAAAGCAGAGGAGAAATTTTGAGAAAATACGCAAAATAACTATGATCAACTTTATGACGAATGCTGACATTAAGGTGGATACTTGTGCCAGTTTCCTCATCTTTTGTATCTTCCACCCTCATGAGGGCTGTAGACAATCAATTTCATTTGAGTTCAGAGACCGGAATGGGACGATGAGGGGAGGCTTCCTGGAGAAGGCCGGCCGGAACTGAGAAACAACTGCATGTGGAACAGCATGAATAAAGTGTGACACTTCTAACTGCAGGATAGAAAGATAGAAATCTGATACGTTTATGAATTAGAGAACACCTAACATACTGATGGGGAAACAAGAGAAATAAAATTATCCGGGGCTCTACACATGTAGGCAGGCATTCCAAGTTACATAGAAGTCCACCAAAGTCTGAATGGCACCCCAAAGTGGGACTGGGTGGTTAGTCTCCATGGACACCAAGCTGACACGCTCACACCTGTAAGCGCCATAGAGGGTTCAGTCCATTTCTAAGTTTGTGCATTTGACTGCAATTAAGCGTGCTGGGCAAATACAATGCATTTTCTTTCCTTAACCACCAACCATTCCTTAATCACCAACCAAGTGAAATGACATGAGGTGAGCCTGGCTTATAAGCTAATATCTGGTCAAGTTATCCTCTGCATCTAAAGTGTTCTACAAGGTTCAGATGTGAGAGTATGTGGCACAGACCGTTACCAAGAGAGGAGTCGGGGAGGCCACGAGTGTCTGTGCCTGTGTCCTAACCGAAACTTCTTTTGAAACAGGAAAACCTCAGTGTTACTTGTACATTCAATGCTTATACGAGACAGAGATGTGAACAATCAGATCATTCCAATCCTATGAGTGGAGTAATTCTACCCAGTAATGAAGCCCATTTTGGATTATTGGTCTTTGTTTACTAAACCAACAAGGGCACTCACTCTAGCCAGCTGGTCAAAGGCACAAAGTGAGCTAAGTAGCTGGTTTATGCTCATGAAAAATGCTCTCAGCCAAAACACAGAGAATCCCCAAAGTTTTGCTTTTATGAAGTGTGACTTTACCTTGCAATGATATGTAATTAGAGGGAAGGGATGTGAAGACGGAGGCAACAGAATAATGCAGTTCCTTTTTATTCAGGGTGACAAGGGAGGAATGGATCTCTCGCCAGTTTAAAGCACCGGGTGTGACAAGGGTGCAGCTCATGACTGACTGGCAATAAGTCAATTATCTCTGGTGTTCCCTTAACCTAGTACACCCTCAATACGTGCAGCACCGTTAGTCAGTTTTGTGATTATTTAAGCAAGTGAGTCACAGACTTACTTTAAAATAATATTTCATGGGCAAGAGAGAGTTAAAGTTTATCTCAGACCCATTCATCCCACACCATAAATGACCTCGCCACCCCTCCTTGTCATTAACAATGCTAAGTTATTGCTGTATGATTTTACCTACCTCACTTTGAATAGTTCAATAAAGTTGTCCAACCCATGTGTCAACAGACCACTTGGAGTTCAAGCAACACTTCATAGCTCTCAGATGGGCAATTACAATGTTTTCCTAAACATGTAGATGATATATGATTGCCAAATTGCAATAATCTTCCTAGGCCACTGTCAGGCCTGGCAACCTCTCATCACCTCAGGAATCAATTCGCAAAGTGGGCAAATAAAGTCATTTTCCTCAGCAGTTCTAACAAATTTTATGCTTCACATAGACATGGATGGTCCAAACTCATTTTTATTTTCTGATTAGTGCTGCTCAATTAATCCTCAACTCTCTTACAATCGGCACTAAAGGAGACATAATCTTCTTTCTAAAAGTACATTTGGCCCGGACATATCCTGATTTCACCTGTTCAGGTCTCTGGGTATTCAATAAAGCAAGTTCAGCCGCTGTGCCAAGAGGCCACACAGAGTTCAAGGTAACACCTCACAGCCATCAGCAGGTTAATTATAATTTCATTTTCAAACACACCGACTGCATGCTTGTTTCAACTCCAAATGACCTTACCTGCTTAATTTTTTTTGGGGGGGTGGGTTCTACATGGAGTAAATTTCTGTCAGCAAAGCTGAAAGGCCACTCAGAGTTCATGGTAACAATTCATATTTTTAACAGGTTGCCCAGACCTAAATCCTCACCTTCAAACATTCCAGAGAGAGCACTTAGTAGCTATGAAGGAAGTAGGGAGTGGGGGATGGGGACGAGAGAGTGGGGGAAAGAGAGGGAGAACTAAGGCCCCAGACTTCAGGAGATTTGAGAAACCCATGCCAAGGGCCAAATCAGGGAGCTGATTCTGGCTCAGGGGGGAAGGCCTGGCAGCGCTGGGGCGGAGCCTTACAGGAGTTTCTGGATACTTAACTGGAGGACTGCGACACTGCCAGAAACCAAACTGGCTCCAAAGCAGCCTTGTGTTACATTCTGAAGTGATCACAATGGTGGCAGCTCGATTCGGCACTGAAGGCGGCTGGGACAAATGTTGAGTTCCTTCTGCTTTCTCAGTGAATAGGAACAGCAAAGGAAGTTCTCAGGGGGGTAAATGTTTTCTGCAGACAAGGGCCCTTTCTCTTATCAATCAGGCTGAAAGAGCCCAGGTAACATCAATGAGAAGGGTCATTTCAGATGTGATTTTTCTCATCCTCTGCCGCCTAGGTTGTATCACACGTCAGAATGCCAAGTTTTGTGTGACTGTTCTGTAGGACCAACTGACCCATTTTCCCACTTAAAAACCAAACCAAAACAAGTGGCTCCACAGCTTTTGCTCAGGAATGCTTCCTGCATAATTCATCACACCCCCTGTGAAGAAATCTCATTTTCCATTTCACAGAGCTTAGTTGTTTTATGTTTTAATTCTTTTATTTTTTCCCCCCAAACTACCTAAATGATTCAGCTGCTCATAGTATGTTTATGTTGTGAGCTGAACTGAAGAGGCCCCAAATCAGTTCCGAGACCACGAGCATATTTCACTCTTGGCCATTTATCCCCTCGCAACAACGCTCAGTTGTGCGGGACTTTGCCTCGAGTTGCTCAAGAGAAGTCCTGCCGGGCACGCAGATCGCCGGCTGGCTCGGGCCGCGCCCGCTGTCTCACGGCCAATCTGCCACGTCGGTCCTCCTCAACCCATGAAAGAACAACTTCTGCAATGTTCACTCCTTCCCTCTTCGGACACCCTTGTTTTGGCCAACAAGTGGGTGGTGTAACAAGCTTTTTCACTCTTAAAACTTAACCACGGATTACTTCAATACTGCTTTTCAAATGAGGGAGGAAATTTCTGGTTCCTGCAGGACCACAAAGCATTAACTTGAGTGCCCGACCACAAAGCCTGAATGTTTGGTCATAGTTGTGTCACCCAGTGATGTAATTTTTTTAGTTGCGGCGCCTGTATTCTTTCCCCAAAGGAATCTCATGGAGCAGCCCAGTATATACAACACATAGTATCAAAGCCGCTTAGGCAAGTTTAGAATAAACCACTCAGGGACCTATCAGCTCAACCCATGAAACCTCCCCCACCCCACCCTGCTGCCACTGCACAGACCCACACCTGAGGGGTGCAGAGGAGGCCACTAGCCCCCATGCGATGCAGCTTAAAAACTCCTAAGACATGGACATGGGTAGTAATCGCAGGTAGGTATCTGTAAGTGGCAAATCCTTTATCCAAACTTAATTAACTCAAAATAGATGAATAATCATGTCAAAACATTTTTTTCCATTAAATTATCATCTCTTGAAGGCAAGGGCTTTGGTTTATTTATATTATACTGTCCACAATACTTAGCTCATCCTAAATGTTCAATAAATGTTACATTATACCACCTTGTCTCATTTGGGAAAAAAATTGCTTTCTGCACAGAACATGTCATTATTTAAGGGGGCAGGAATGATGATATCTCCCTCCTTCCTCACTCCACACTCATCTAAAGACCCCTAGCCACCACAGGGGTGACAAGAGACTAGTCATCACACGAGACTCTATTCATCACAGAAGCACTCCATCTGACCTTTAAATGAGGTGGCAACCTCCATGCATCTCAGCTTTCCTTCATAAGAAGTGTAGAATGACAACCGAAAGTTGAGGCCTTCGATAAAGCTCACTTGGTCTCAACTTTCCCACTAATAAATAGAAGCAAACTGATAATTTCCCTTATCAGGTATTCAAAGGGTGTCCACAAGTCCAGCCTAAGAAAAAGTCTCATCAGAGTGTATTTGATGACAATTGCCGGGAAGCAAATTCTCAATGGACTAGGAACATGCTCCCGAGAACAGCAGTTTTGCAGCTTATCCCGCACATCAGAATCAGAGGAGACAGAGGAGGGCTACGTGAAAGTCACTGGTGGGCGAACGGTGAGAGAAAGCAAGGCAGAGCGGGGTGGCGGACCTCTGAGCATGGGCAACAGGTAACCCTGACGTATACTCCTTTTACTGGCCGGGTCCAGGAGAGTTAACACTTACAGCACGCAGAGAGGTATGTGGGCACCAAGACAGTGTGCTCAGTCACCTGCTGGTGCTGCTGGCTGTGCCATCGAGGGGATGTGGAAAAGATCACCCTGCATCTCAAAGGTATGTTATCTTAGATGCACAAAGACAAGAGACAGCCTCAAAATTCAAGACTGACATTTGTCTAGGAGGTTATAGGCCAAGAACGTGACCTGAGCTAGGAATTTTTACGTAGACCACCCTGTGTGGTCATTTTGGTCTCTGGGTTTGTGCAGTCCACCTTACGGGCCTTCCCTGAGCTCGTCGGGGTTAGTATGCTGCCCCTTTTTCATCCACAAGAAAGTGGAGAGTGTTAAGCCAAGCAGAAAGCCATTTGAAGTCTGTCTTTCATTTCAGGGGAGTTGTTCCTTCTCAGTCACCAATCAGCCAACTACTCACGGACGTCTTCCGAGGTCCCGAAACAAGGCGCTGAACCCGCAGTCAGGACACTGGAGCCCAGCTTCAGTGCTACTGTTCCATAGCAGTGGGGTGTTGCTCAAGGACACCTGCACTACTGTTTCCTCACCTCTGAAAGTGGAATGATCCTCACTACCTCACAACGTTATTTTTAAGATAAAAAAGATAATATTTATGAAATTATCTAGCACTGCTCCTGCTGCATGTTTGATTCAGGATCGATCCTGTGTAGGGTCCCAGGTGTGTGTAAATGATGGAAGGAGAGATACAAGAGAAACGTATTGTGACTTTGTAAGTCAACTGCCATAGGCACTGAGTAGTGGAGGTACAGGCGTAGCTCTAGGGAACTCCAGTTGTGGGATGGGAGAGGGAGGAACCTGGGGCTCTGAGTTCGTAACAAGGCAAGAACACATGGAACTGAGCTGGACTGAGAACATTGCCAAGATAAAGGCAGAACCAGAGGCACTCGTTTGTAGGGCGATCATGCTAACAGTTGCTCCATGATACGAAAAGGACTTTCATTTCAATCACTGCATCTTTCCCATCACTATCCCTTTTCTGTCGTTCCTCTTTTTCTGTCTCCTTTTTATACCAGGATCAGGGCTAACATGGGGCTAGAACGAAGACTAGATATTCTCGGAGGTGAAGAATCCTGCAGTCACGGGCCTATTTACCAGTGCTAAGATCTATTCCTTTAGGTCACTGTTCTTCTGCCAAACTTTCTGGAGTTACAAAGTCACATTTTAGATTCCCCTCAGGGATAATCTGATCCCGTCCTTAAAATTAGATTCAAAATGGCTAGGGGGACCAGGTGGCTTAGAAAATTTGGACCTCGGTCCACAAAAAAAATTGTATGATGACCCAATGCTAACAAATTGCTTTTTACATATGATAAAATGTAATTGAGCTGGAGGCCACTTTTTACTCCTTTCAAAGCTATGATGACAAAGGAACTTTCGCTAAACTTCCCCTTTCCCTTTGCATCGACATCAGTGAACTGACAGAAAGTCTAGAAAATTTTTCTAAAGGCGCTAAATCATTTAAAACAGGTGACTGAGGACAACATCATCATCATCAACAAGGACAACACCACCAAAAAAGTGCTTTTCTGAACCAAGTAACGCTTCCTGAAAATGCACTTTTTATTTGTCTCACAGCAAGCATGTGTCCAGTACTTGATCTGTGTGGGGTCTTCTCAGTCAGTACAACCTCTGCTCTTCCTGAATCTCTTTCTATTGCTCTAGTTCTAGTTAGCCATGTTCTCCTCTGTACTTTCAATTTTTAAATGTCATTATAACAAAGCATTTCATTTCTGAGATAGATTCAAATAACATATCCTAACATTCCTTTCTGTCTTTTACTTCCCCGTTTCATTCCCATATTCTTGTTTAGAACTCTCTCTATTGCCTGTATTGCCTGTGACTGATACACAAATTAATTCACATATTTTTCAACCATATTTTTCAAATCACTATATTTCCTCTTTTTCACATTTCTTGTGCTCAGAACCATTTTGCCAATAAAGTACTCTGAGATAAAGCAGATATTAGAATTAAGCAAAAAGAATGACCATTTCCCATGCAGCAATATGAGTATCAAAGTGCATGACATTATGGAGACTGGTTGAAAGAAGGAGAAGGGATTAGTGGAAGAACACTTCTGAATGGCCCACGGACATGGACAGTGGAGCAGGCATTGACTATGGGAGTGGGGGGCGGGCTGGGTGGAGGAGGGGAAAGGTGGGCAAGTTGGGACAACTGTAATAGCATAAGCAATAACATATTTTTTAAAAAGCCCATGATACTAACTGGAAAGAATTAGTGAAAGTTAAAACTAAACACAGCTTCAGAGATCATGGCTGGGAACCCCTGAGGCTTCAAAGTGTTAATGGTGGTAATGGCATCCGTAAGAATTTCTATGCGAATTCGAGAAACAGGTTTTTGGGTATGATGGAGTAATTTGGGGTATGATGGAGTAATTGGGTATGATGGAGTAATTTTGGGTATGATGGAGTAATTTGTAGCAGACCGACACTTCTGTTAACAACAATTAGAAAGACCAGAAACAAATCTTTAAAAAAGCTGCCTGAAAGCAGCAGAGAACTGCTTTCCACTCGCTGGCCAATCTATTGCTGCCGCTGCTGCTGCCGCTGCTCCTGAGGCTCAGAGCAGAATCAGAGAGGTAGAGAACAAACAGAAACTTTCAACAAGGTTAAACTGGTTCTTTGAAAAGACTAGTAAAAACTATAAACCTCTATCAATAGTCAAGAAAAAAAGAAGGCATATATTAGCAATATCAGGAATGAAAAAAAGCACATCACTACAGATAATTAAAAATACAAGGAAAGAATATTACGAACAAGTTTATGTCAACAGATTAGGAAATTTAGATGAGACAAATAAATTCCCCCCAAATCTCCATAATTTACCAAAGCCAACACAAGAGTAAATAGAAGATCTGACTAGTCACTTTTGTATTAAAGAAATTGAGTCTATAATAAGCTCACTGGGAAACCTTCCTAACACAGAGGAAGAAATGATGCTAGCCATGCACACATTCTTTCTGAGAAAGAAAATGAGGGAACATCTCTCAGCTCATTTGTATTGGACTGGCATAACCTTGATACCAAAATTCAAAAAAGCCATTATAAAAAAGAAAGCCCAACAGAAAACTGGGCAAAATACTTAAACCAGAACTCCACCAAAGAAGATATGGTAATGGCTAATAACATATAAAGAGGTTGCTTAATAATATATTAGGGAAATAATACTAATTACAGACGTACCTTATCGAACTTCACTTTATTGCACTTCATGGATGTTGTGTTTTTTACAAATAGAAGGCAAGACCCTCCACCAGCAAAGATTACAACTCACTTTCCTGTGATACCCACTTTATTGAGGTGGTCTGGGACTCAGCCCGCAATATCTCTGAGGGATGCCTGTATTATATTATTATGTTGTCAATATCTTATTAAATTATACAAAATAAACTCACAATGGCACCAGTACAAACCCAGCAGGATGGCTAAAATTTAAAAGAATATAATACCATGTGTTGTGATGTGGAACAAGTTAAATTATCACCACTTGATATAAACTGATTTCAGTCACTTTGAAAAACTGGTCTTATCTATTAAAACTAAAGCTGACATACACATATTCAATCCTATGACCAGCAATTCTAACTCTAGGTATATATCCAACAGAAATGGGTATATCAAAAGGCATATACCAGACTGTTCAAGGAAGTACTATTTGTACCCAACCAAAAAATCCCCAATGCCCATCAACAATCAGAATTAACAAATTGTGGCATATTCATATAATTGAATACTTTACAGTGTGTACAAAAAAAGGGGACACACAACAAACTGATGAGCTCAGGGGGTTCCTACCTGATGGACTTACTACAAACTCAGAGACCTAAAGTAGCCACATGGGATGGTCTGGCATTAAGACTTTCTAACTGAAAGCAGTTCAGGCCGAGTAGTCATGTTTCAGGCTGGTATTTTCAACCTCGCAAAGGTCAGCCTCTGCCTCAGCTGAGCCTGTCTCTTGTCTTTTTTTGCATCTACGAGATGACATACCTGATAATGTACCTTTGGAATATCAAAGTAATTTTTTTCCCTAACAAAGGTCAATCTTTGCCTTAACTGAGCCTGTCTGTTGCTTTTTTTTTTTTGCATCTACATAAACATACCTGATAGCATAGCTTTGGAATATCAAAGTAATTCCCTTTTTTGGACCCCTCAAAGCACAACCAGGCAGGAGAGCAGGGGCCACGAAGCCCCTCACTGTTCTTATTATCCTGTTAACTGTTAACTGTCCTACCCCCGCCAATGTACATGAAGTAAGTGTCTGCCCATTTTACCTTCTATCCAATTCCAGAGATTCCCCCACGTCGATTTCTCCTAATCGGCCACCAGTAGATTTCTGGACGCCCCTTATGTCTTTTTTGATTCTGATGTATAAAATAAGTGGTAAACTGCCATTTTTCAGAGCATTTTCTCAGTCCATTGAGATTTTGCTTCTTGGCAGTTGTCATCACTTTGGCTCAAATAAACTCATAAAAATTCTTAAAGGTTTGGACATTTCTTACAATGACAATAGCAATGAAAAAGAATAAACTGCTTCATGCAACAGTTTACATGAATCCCATAAATACCGTGTTTAATGAAAGAAGCTAGACATGAAAGAGTACAGACTACAGGATCCCATCCACATAAAGTTTAAAATAGGCCCAACTAATCTCTGCTGATAGAAATAAGCACAGTAATTACCCTTAGATAGGAAGCATGAGGGACTGGGAGTAGGTACAAGGGGAACTTCAGAGGATGTTGGTATTGTTTTATTTTTTTACTCTGGGTTTTATGGGTGCATTCTCTTTGTGAAAACTTATCAAGCTGTATAATTATGACTTACAAATTTTTCCATCCTACAATAACATGCTTCTGTTCAAAATGTCAATAAATGGAGTAATTTCTCCTTTTAAATCTGTACCGTTTGGGGTTCTCTAAGCGGGTGTATAGTAAGTCATGAGTAGCAGCCAAAGGAATTCAGAAGAGATGTTCATGATTCTGTTACTTGGCTGTTTTTCCACTCTGCTGAACAGAGGTGGGTGCTGGTGTGTGTGTGCGTGCATCTACCATTATAAAATTTGACATGTTTCCATTTTTACTCCATGACTGGGCTATCCCGTGCCCATTCGGTCAGACATTATCCTGGGCATACTTGGGAATGTTTCCGGATGATATGAACAGTTGAACTGATAGACCAAGTAAAGCTAGTTGCTCTTCCTACTGTGAGTGGACTCCGTTCAATCAGTTGAAGGACTGAATGAAACAAAAAGGCTGACTCTCCTGCAAGCGAGAGGGAAGCCCCTCAAAGTGCCTTGAGCCCTGATGTCGGTCTTTCCTGGCCTTTGGGCTAGAACTGAAACACCGGCTCATTTCCCACCTCAAGCCTGCTCGCGTTCAGAATGAACTGCACCACTGCATCCCCTGGGTCTCCAGCTTGCTGACTGCAGGCCTTGGGAAAGGTGTCAGCCTGCATCATCACATGAGCCAATTCCTTATAGGAAATCTCTTCTAACAAGTACATATATATGTTTGTGCACATGGTGATGGAGGGAGACTTGACCTGGGATAGTGAACACACAATACAGTGTACGGATGAGGTGTCGTGGAATGGTGCACCAGTGTCACCCCAACAAATTTAAAAAAAGGAAAAATGTATGTGTGTATACACACACGCACCCCTTGTTAGTTCTGCTTCTCTGGAGAGCTCTGAGTACTACACTCACGTACTGCTTGATTTTTTGCCCTTTACAAATTGTTAAAGGCAGAAAACATAAGGGACACTGAAAAAATAAAAACAAATGATCATAAAAATGATTATAATTTTGCAAATAAGTCTCAAAGATGATCTTAAACAAATTTGCCATTAAATTCATTGCTCAGACTCCTTAAAATGTACAAAAATACCCTTAGTCTTTTAAAATCATATATTTAAAAAGAAGAAATATATTTATGTTCAATTTGACATAGTATTCATAAGAATTTAAGATTAGTCATATTGATTAGTTATTTTTAAAGAAATACGTGAACCAACTAGCATG